>JBBPBX010016315.1:9740-23769 GCA_038048925.1 Garcialebias charrua
ATTTTAACGGGTTGTTAAACATCTACTTTTACTTACATAAGTGAACACTTGATTCTATAACTATGTTAAAGATCATGGCACGTGCCCCGCTGTGGCGTAGTGAGATAAGCGCGGGGCACATATGCTTGGTGCTTTCGCCTCTACACAGGCTCGCGGGTTCGCGTCCCAGACCCGGCGAGCTATTTCTGTGGTGTCCCCCCCACCCTCACCTCCGTTTCACCCTCTCCCTCTCTCCAATAAAGGCCACTAGTGCCACAAAAATGTAAAAAATAATAAAATAAAAAAATAAAAAGATCATGGCACAACAAAAAGTAGCACTAAGCTAACGACACAATGCAGACATGCTAGCTAAGATGCTACAGATGCAGCAATCCACTTTACATTACCGTAATAAACTTTCTTCTTCTTTTGGCTTCTCCCTTCATCAGGGGTCACCACAGCGAACTAGTCGCATGAAGACTTGGCAAGCCGGATGCCCTTCCTGACACAACCACAGACCACCGAGCTACCACAGCCCTCTGTGTGGAGCAGAGAGCTGATATCTAGGGTTCCTGGGGGAGCAGATGGTGTAGGTTAAGGGCTTTGCTCAAATGCCCAGAGTGGGGCAGATGAGGGTGGAGACAGGTGTGACTGATTCACTTATGCCACCCACATTCTTGATGTTGTCGGTACCGAGGCTTGAACTGGCGATCTTCCAATCACAAGCTCGCCATCTTAAGTTCTGCGCCACCACTCCCACACATTACCATAATAAACGCTTTGTACAAAATCATAGTCTTAACTGATCATAACAGATGGACAACATATCAAGTACAGAAAACAGTAAAAATGCAATTAAATTAAAAGTAGTGTTATAATACAACATTTTTATTCCAAATTTATTCAATATTGTGGTGAATTTAAGGTTGGAGAACTGAGATTCCTTGCAAAATACCAGATGGGGTTTCTTTATGTTTTCAGTAGTGCTGAGTCAAAGTTAAGGGAAACTACGGTGGCCCTGAGGTGCAAAACACATTAACAAATAAGGCTAAACACTTTAACAAATAGTTCTGAAACACTTTAACAAATTCTGAAACACTTTAACATTTTCTGAAACAAATTAACATTTTCTGAAACACTTTAACAAATTCTGAAACACTTTAACATTTTCTGAAACAAATTAACATTTTCTGAAACAAATTAACATTTTCTGAAACACTTTAACATTTTCTGAAACAAATTAACATTTTCTGAAACAAATTAACATTTTCTGAAACACTTTAACATTTTCTGAAACAAATTAACATTTTCTGAAACAAATTAACATTTTCTGAAACACTTTAACATTTTCTGAAACAAATTAACATTTTCTGAAACACTTTAACATTTTCTGAAACACTTTAACATTTTCTGAAACAAATTAACATTTTCTGAAACACTTTAACATTTTCTGAAACACTTTAACATTTTCTGAAACAAATTAACATTTTCTGAAACACTTTAACATTTTCTGAAACACTTTAACATTTTCTGAAACAAATTAACATTTTCTGAAACACTTTAACATTTTCTGAAACACTTTAACATTTTCTGAAACAAATTAACATTTTCTGAAACACTTTAACATTTTCTGAAACAAATTAACATTTTCCTGAAACAAATTAACATTTTCTGAAACACTTTAGCAAACGAGAGAATCACACGGAAAGGGAATGTCCTAACGAGGCTGACCCGGAAGTGACGACCCGGAAGTGACGACCCGGAAGTGATGACATTTCGACCCGAGATGGACAACACGCGAAAACAAACTAAAGAAAAGCGATCTTTACATGCATCCTTCACATTTAAAAGGTAAGTTATGCTGAGGGCAAAACATAAATATATGAAACATGTTTATCGTCATGATCGCGTTTTTTTCCGACCGAACATATATTCATGTAATGGCAGCGTTACTTTCTACCACAGTGTGCTCCTTTGTCTGGCGTTGGCCAGTAATAAAACCATTATGGTTTTATGTGTGGTTTATGTGTCTGTGTTTTACAATAAAACTGTGGTGATTTCTTAAAAAGTAAGTGTTGCAACGCTGCCTAAAAAACACTAACTTTTAAGGATCAGGATTACTTTATGTTTTATTCACATATATTGTGAATATTGTGACGTGTGCTGCTGACCACTTGACCAGGTCACCCTTGTAAAAGAGATCTCGATCTCAACGGGCTCTACCTGGTTAAATAAAGGTGATTGATTGATTGATCACAGATTATGCTCAGTGTTTTTTATTAGAGTGAGGATAAAGTCAGCATTTTTTTCACAATCATAGATTCTGTTTCAATTTTTGCCAAAATGTAATAATAATTAAAATAATAATATCAGAGAGAGTACACTGTGTTGAAACACTGATATCTGATTGCAGTACAAGTAAATAAAAACGGATAAATCATTATATTTTATGTCCTTCCTGTCTTTAGCTGCATTTGAGCACCTTTTGATGTTTAGAGCTAAATGAACAGAATGGAAAATATATTTGTTTCCTTGATGCAGGTCAATCTGCTAGTTTCCTTAAATAGAAACTTTTTGAACTATCAGTACGTTGAATAATCAGTTGAGCTCTTATGCAAAATATATTTAAAAGGTTTTCAGATTTTTTTTAACGCATGATCTACCCTTTTTTGCTCCATACTAGGCCAAAATGCAGAAGAAGACCATCTTTTATCCAGGAAAACAAAGAGTTGTTTTCCGCAAGGGACCCCTTGGATTTATTCGTCAGGACCCCTCTCCTGAGGCCAAAATGATAAAAAATTATCCTAGTGTGCAGAACAAATCTGAGCCATAGAGAGAGGACATTGTGCGGCGAAATGTTTGTCTGCAGTTCATCAAAGAGGAGGGGATGTCACAGATGATTCAGAAGTGCTGGGAGACTAGAAGCTGCAGCAGCACCTGCTCAAGAGACAGAAATCATCCTTCAGTCATACAACCACACCATCCAGTGTGCCACAGAAACATCTGGGTGAGCAACTAAGAATGTTGTATTAACAATTTTAAGATGAAAGGACAAAAATTGCCTTAAAAACTGAATATTCCTCCCAAACTGATCCTTGATTTTTTTTACAATATAATTTTTTGATTTCTCATAGTGATGGAGGAGTACGAAGGATTGGAGGCTGCAATGCTGAGCATCTCACCCTCTACGCTCCTGAAGGCCGAGATACACTTGAGCGTCCTCAGGTACGCCACTCTACGCGCGCATTTTGTGCGCATGTGTTTTGCTGCTATACTTCAGAAACTATCAGCTTTCAAACGCTCGCGTTCTCCTTGTTGTAATATGAGCAGCTGCGCACGGAGGGGACTCAACTGAGCTCGCTGATTGGTTACTTGCTGACACGCCTACTGAAATGATTGACAGCTTTCACTCAGCTCATGTAGCTCGCTGAAGACCGCGGCGGTGTTCTGATACGGTGTTTCTACTATATATGTTATAAAAAGTTCTCTCAGAAATAAAAATAATAACAGGGAGCACTTTTCCTGCAGCACACAGCCCACCAGGGATATTTAAAACATCGCGCACCCAGGTAGGACCTGAATTCATTCATTTCAATCATGGAGTGAACGGAGGAAGAAGTGATTACTTGACTTTAGGCAAAAAAAAAAAGAAAAGGCCCAATCAGCGATAAAAAAGGGGAATTTATTTCATTTGTGTAACATACAAAACAGTCCGGCGCCGGGGAAGTTTATGGTCAGACACCGCGTATCGCGCACGTTAAAAAAAAGCTTTGCGCGTACATGCCCTGAGGGGCTACGCTTTTGCCTTGACGTACGTACGCTGCGTATAGGCGTATCGTGAGAACGCTCGAGTGTATCTCGGCCTTAAGTCAGAGCAGTACGCACACTATAGTTACACTTGATGAAATTCTAAAATATAATCTGCTTGTGTTTAGTCTCTCTCCCATATTTGTCTCCGTGTACACAGTGTCAGGATCAGCGGAAACAGAGGGAACCCCAGTGTCAAACAGAGCAAAGACAGGTTTTTCTTAAAGTAGGTGATTTCAGGACTGGAGTGTTATTCTCTTTTACGATGAATAACCCTCCAAAACTGAGCCTTGACCTATTGTGTTCTGGCAGAAGCAGAAGGAATAAAAGCACAACTTTTTGAGTTTCCACTAAACACCACCTGTTGTGTTCAATTGGGATTCATACAGTGACTGATACATTATCTTTATTTAGGTCCAACTGCAACGGTGTCCAGGTGTTCAGACGCATCAGGTGATTCAGAATCCTCAACAGTTAAGGGTAAAGAAATGTACATTCTATTACTGAAAAGAAATCTGATGCTTTATGTTTTTAAGCTACGGTACATAAAATCATTTGTTTACTTTCTTCTGATTGTTTACAGTCCTGGCAAACACACAACAGACATCCGTGGCCCTTCCATCACCGCTGTCATTTCTACTGAAGGAAAAAGAGTGCAAAGAATACAGAGTTGTATAAAGGTTCGTTTCAACTCACCCTTAAATATCTATTTGTTGCATCAATAGCAATGTCTGGATAATTTTCACAGCTACTTCATCTGTTGTCTTAAAATTATACTGAAGCCATAAATAAATAACTGAAAGATAACGCTCCTTTTCAGATTCCAGCACAAGTGCAGCTTCCACCTCTGCACAGAGACCTTTCCTTTGAGGACAGTGCTGAAGATGGTAAGAACTGACTGCATACAAAAAATAATTAATTTTTTTACTGAGTAGTTTGCTTTATTAACAGCATTTCCACGCTGTTTGTCAAATATTTTGTAAACAATGTGGCTAATATTTGGAACACAGTCTTTTTTTTATGGAACCCTAATTCCATGTATTTTTATTTTTTTATGATAGTTCCCTCAGCTAAGCCGCCCTTTGCTGTCCCCCTGCCTCAACCTGACCATGACATTAACCGCTGGAGTAGTAAACTAGTAGTAGTAGTAGTAAACTAAGTAGTTTCCTGCTTACAACAATTTGCTCCTGTTTCATTGTCTGCCTGTTGTAGATCAAGTTGTAATGACTTTGACAAAACTAAGACAGAGCTTTGTAATGGATGATGTAGCACAGCTGTTGAAAACATCACGATGTCAAAAAATGAAAACTGAAAAGCTATTTGTTATTACACTTTAACAAGCTTTCACATCACTTTCATTGATTGTTTTGTAAAGACAAACGAGGTAAAACTGAAACAAATATGTTAGTTGCAAAATAATGTTTTTATTTTTGTCTGTACATTTTATTGTATGTTAACATGTAGACTGGGAGGAGACCCCAGGGAAGACCCAGGACATGCTGGAGTGGTCTGGGAAGTCTGTAAGAGTCCTCCCAGAAGAGATGGAAGAAGTTGCTGTCTGGACACTCCCTGCTCAAGCTGCTGCCCCTGTGACATGACGTAAAACCAGGAGGAAGATGATGGATGGATGGAGTTAATATGTCTGAAGGTGATATTATGCCTTGGAGTTTAATTTTTTTAATAAAACTAAAAACTAATAAACAACTATTAAGACTGGTATTTTCTCCAAAGCAGCTTCATATGATGTGTTGTGTACGGTATGAATATTTATGTGCTTACTGCATTTTATCTCAAGGTATTTGTGGCAGAGCTGAATCTTATTTGCAAAAAAATTCATCTATCAATGTTGGAAACATGTTTTAAAAGTAAAAGTTATGGAAGTGTTTCATCTGTTTATCTGTAAAGTATTTGTAAAAAAGAAAAGTCCAACTCCAGGTGTTCTGTTGTGCAGCTCTGCAGCTCCAGGCACGTCACTGTCAGCTGAATCTGGAAGAATAAATGTACAATATGTTTTAATGAAGGTTTACAAGTACCTGTCACATAAGTACATATACTGAAAATTGCAACATTTACTCACCTGGACATAGAATCCACTTTGCCCATTGGTTAGAATGAGGTACCGGTACTTCTCATCTTCTAAGCATCTGATGTCACAATTTGGCCAACACCGAAACTGTGCAAATGACATGGAGCTATTTAGAGGACATTTAATCTCTAGGAGCTGCACAGAGTCCAAAATACCATCCAGGCTTATTACAAACTAAATACAGTAGGTGCATCCTATCATTGCAAAACACAATTAAATTAACTAATAAAAATAAAACAATTAGTATCAGCATTTATTCCACAGTATTGCAGCAGTGTGGCTGCATGACCTGCTTGTATTACACCTGATGTTTAAACTAACAGCCAGGCTCGGTGATGGAGGACTTTAAGGCTTTGGCTGAGCTCTGTCTGTGCTATCTAAAAAAGCTAAGTCTGGTCCTCTGGACATTCAAAAAACAAAGCAACAACAACAACAAAAACTGTTGAAACGTTTCGTCTTTCGTCCGAAAGACTTCCGGACGAAAGACGAAACGTTTCTACAGTTTTTTTTTTTGTTGCTTTGTGTTGTTTTTTGAATGTCCAGAGGACCAGACTTAGCTTTTTTTTTTTATTTTCTACCTGGATTATTGAGCAGGCATCAGGGTATCTGTCTGTGCTAATTTAAGATAAATAAGATTGTGTTCCACCTCTTTTAATAAAACGTGCCCAACGTTAGTACTGTAGATACTAAACCTCAGAGCTTTTCAGGTTGTTTTCGGGTTATTCATTGCTTCACCGTAATGTGCTGGTATAAACTAGCTAAATATGCTAGTAGAAGTAATCTGCACAGGCACTTCTTCACGTCGCCCCCATCCCTCCCTCGTCTGCAGCGGAATGATGATCTTTTCTCTCTCTCTCTCTAAAATAAACTAAAAACATTTAGCCCTGGCAAACTGCTTTGGTTTCATATTTGATAAGTTACAAACTAAAATAAACAACAAGAGTCAATTTTGTTTAAGTTACTTTAGTTAGTGTAATGATTGAATGAATTATGTTTGTCCACTAGATGGCAAGCATGAGTTTATGTGAATGCATAAATGTAAAGAAAAGAACAACAGAAGTAGATAATTAAGGAGAGACACCTGTGAGCAACCTGTGTGAGCAGCTTCACAAAAGATACTATAATAAAAGTGTCTGGAAGATACACAACGTCTGGTTAATTTCAAACACAAATATAACATGGTGTCAGAAGTGAACTGAGTGGCAGCCATGGACCTGAAACCACCGGAGAGCTTGAAGCTGTCGGGAAACGTGGATGAAAATTGGCGTGCCTTCAAACAACGTTTTCAACTATATGTTGCTGCAATGGGTTTGGAGACAAAGCCGGATGCCAGAAAGGTAGCAATGTTGCTGACCATAGCAGGAGCACAGGCTTTGGAAGTCTACAACACTTTTGTGTTTGATGACCCAGAAGACAAAGAAAAGTTGGATGTTGTGCTGAGTAAATTTGATGCTCACTGTTCTCCCAAGAAGAATGAATGCTATGAGAGATATGTGTTTCGTTCCCGAA
Organism: Garcialebias charrua; assembly: GCA_038048925.1. NCBI lineage: Eukaryota > Metazoa > Chordata > Actinopteri > Cyprinodontiformes > Rivulidae > Garcialebias > Garcialebias charrua. Next base: position 17,122 of record JBBPBX010016315.1, read on the forward strand.
TGCAGACCCAGCATGAACCCTTTGATAACTTTCTGACAGATTTGAAAGTGAAGGCTCAGTCGTGCAATTTTGGTCTGCTAAAGGACTCGATGATCAGAGACCAGATCGTCTTTGGTGTGCGTGATGGAAAGCTCAGAGAGAGACTGCTGAGAGAAGTGGAACTGACCCTGGAAACAGCTGTAAAGATGTGTCGGGCAAGTGAACTGTCTCTGCAGCAAGTGAGGACTTTTTCTGAACTTTCAACAGGACCGACTTCACAGTTCAGTGATGGTGCTGCAGCAGTTGGAGCGGTGTCCTGCCAGAAGAAAAGTCAAAGTCAAAAGTCAAAGTCAACTTTATTGTCAGATCTGCAATATGTACAATGCAGGACATACACAGGACCGAAATTGCGTTTCTCTCAGTCCCTCGGTGCAACAGTAAACATCTAAACATTGAAACACTGAAACATATAATAATAGACATAAGCATAAAATAGTAAAACTAACACTGTCCTGAGTTTTTTTTCATAGTGGTATAAAAAAAGAGTATAAAAAGTATAACTAAAATAAACTAAAGGTTTCTAGCATTGACATTTGCAAAGTGGCAAAGCAGCGTATGAGTCAATGTACACAGTATATGTATGAGGTAGTAGTTGATGTTGTTGTAGAGGCAAAAAGTGGCATATGCAGTAAGGCACATTGGGCATCCCTAAATAAGACCGTTCAGAGCACACTGTATATGTACCAGCAGTGGTGTAGATATTAGAGTAGTGTAAATAAATGTAAACAGTAGTAATTACATGTAAGCAGTAGTAATAAAAGTAAACAGTATTAATAAATGTAAACAGAGAATGTAAACAGTATTATGATTATAGGCAGTGATGTAATACAGACATTAGTGCAAGTATGAGAAGTAGTGCAAACTGTATGAGCACATGACCGAGAGTTTAGTGAAAACCCGTTTGGTGACACAGAGTCTAGTGTTAAAAACTTTGTGTTGAGTGATAGTATGTGAGAAAGTTTTAGTGTTAAGGCAGTTCAAATGGGAGGGGAGGCAGAGCAGGCAGAGTGTTTAGCATTCTGACTGCCTGATGAACAGAGCTGTCTCTCAGTCTGCTGGTTCGAGCCTGGAGACTCCTCAGTCTCCTTCCTGATGGCAGCAGTCTGAAGCAGCTGTGTAGTGGGTGTGTGGGATCACCTGCCATGCGGTGGGCTTTCCGAGTGAGGCGTTTGCTGTGTAAGTCCTGCAGTGAGGGCAAGGAGGTGCCCACGATCTTCTCAGCTGCTCTCACAATGCGCTGGAGGCTCTTGCGGCAGGATGCAGTACATGCACCAAACCACACAGTGATGCAGCTGGTCAGGACACTTTCTATGGCACCTCTGTAGAAGGTGCTCATGATGGGGGTTGAAGCTCCAGCCCTTTTCAGCTTGCGGAGAAAGTAGAGACGCTGGTGAGCCTTCTTTGCCAGTGCTGCAGTGTTCCTGCTCCAGGACAGGTCCTTTGAGACGTGCACTCCCAGGAACTTGGTGCTGTCCACTCTCTCCACTGCGGTGCTGTTGATGGTCAGAGGAGGATGTTGGGCATCCCTCTTCCTGAAGTCCACAACAATCTCCTTTGTCTTCTCCACGTTGAGAGTGAGATTGTTGTGTCCGCACCACAAGGCCAGGCGGCTCACCTCGTTCCTGTAGTCCGTCTCATCGTTGTTGCTGATGAGACCTACCACTGTTGTGTCATCCGCAAACTTGATGAAGTGGTTGGAGCTGTACGATGGTGTGCAGTCATGTGTTAGCAGGGTGAATAGAAGGGGGCTCAGCACACATCCTTGTGGGGCCCCTGTGTTCAATGTGATGGTGCTAGATGTGTTACTCCCGATCCGTACTGTCTGTGGTCTCCCGGTCAGGAAGTCTAGCAGCCAGTTACACAGAAACAACATGCACAAATGAGGCAGCTGCAAGAGGATTGCATTATCAGCTGTAAGCGCTGTGGGACACGGCATAATGTGAGACAATGTCCTGCTTACGGTAAGCAGTGTTTGAATTGCCGTGGATAGACTTAATAAGGTATTATTAAGTCTCAAACATATATGAACTTTCTTGTCTCAAACATATATAAAAAAAATCCTTCTGTTATTTCAATTGAAACTGTCTGCACAAAATACTGAACAAAATACAACACAAAAAGTAAATTACAAGTGCAGTAATCCACCCCCAAAAATAAAAAAATGTATGTTTTGTGAATGTTTGATATACCACTGTGTCTGCTTGATTGAACTCAGCCTCCTTGATGTGATGACAATTTCAGGATAGGAATCTGAGGTATCATCCACTTCTGTAAAAATAAACAACTGATCATATAGATACTGTGGAGGCGTCTTTCAGTAGATTGAAACAAGTTAAAATACTTTATTTAATGTTTACATCCACTCACCTCATTTAAAATGTGTTTTACGGCAAATAAACAATGTAATTCTGGAATATTGCCTTCCTGGTTCCCTTTTATAATGAGCCAGTTTGAATGGTCTTTCTGATCCAGGCACAGTGACTTCCTCTGAGCAGTCTGGATACAACAGGATGTACGGTCCTTCTTGTATGTCCTTGTTAAACCTTCTCATTTTCTGGACACCTTGTTGCAGTATCTCGGGTGCTCCTACCTCTGGGTCTACAAATAACAGGACCATTTTCCCTCTTAGAGGTTTTAAACCAGTCCCACTTGGCACCATCAATCCAATGTTTATCTGTGACAAAGATGAGAGCAATTTAACGTATAAGAGGTAGAAAAAATCAATAAATAAACACGATACATACATATGTGTTTCTCTATGGTCTAATTTGTGCTTGTGCTAGTACAGTTTCACAGTCAGCGAGTCAGGTCAGTACAGCTTACCTGCACGTTTTTTCCTTTATGTTTTCCTCTCGGACCGTAGTTAAAATCCTGAAGCTCTTTGGACTTGGAGCTTCGGTACTCTTTGAAACATTTATATGATGGGCCAGGTTGTTCTGCTGAAATTAAAAAAGGTCGGTCTCAAAAATCAAAATGAGGTAACCAATAGCGCTAATATGTTTTATTCACAGGCTAATTAAAAAAGCTAACATTACGCTGCACTTACGGTACTTTGTTTAGCATTGTCCGGTTGTTGAGATGTCCCCTCTCCTGCATCCATCTGCTCTGTGCCATTTAAAAACTCCAAGGATCGACCGCACGAAATACAAAACAGCTTAATAAACTTATAGGTGTCCCACAGAACGGGCAAAACGTGACTCGACTGTCGTCCATCTTGGGTCAAAATGACCGCTTCCGGTTCATCAGCAGGGTTGCCAGATCTCCAGACCGAAAGAAGCGATCAGCTCCTTCAAAACAAGCACAAACAAGCGGCTCGCTCTTTCAAAAAAAGCCCCAAAAAAGCCCAGCTGGCAACCCATCCCATTGTGTAAAAAAAGGCAGTTTTAACCCTCCTGTTATGTTGCGGGTCAAATTGACCCGTTTTAAAGTTGAATATTTTTTTAAAAATAGTTAAAAATATTTTTTCTGCCTGAAACTTTTTCTATTTGTCTTAATAGTTCCAATCAACATATAAATTGAAAATGATTCACTTTACATATTTGTACCACCCCCTGCGTCTACTTGTTACATCGATACTGTTCGGGTCAATTTGACCCGGCAGTCAAATTGAAGGGTAAAAAGGGTTAAAAAAAATCCAATTCTATTTGTTTCCTTGAAACTATGAGACATATTTCACTACACACACACACACACACACACACACACATGCGCACGCACACAAACCCACTTTCTCACTATTCTCTTTACTTCACAAGGAAACTGTGAGAAAGCAGGTGTTTATACAACTTTTGACTTGGGAATACTCCATCCACACTAATGGCCAGCGCAGAGCTCCGCGCTTGAGCGAGCGCGGCGCCCCGCTGTGTGAGCGCCGTGAGGTCGCCGCTGCACAAGCCCTTTGAACGTTCACGCGAGCGCGCCAAGCTCCAATTTTACGAGCGCCTACGCGAAGCGCGGTGTCTGACCAATCAGCTGCACGCGGAGGGGGACTGAACTGACCCCCTCCGCGTGCAGCTGCTCACAGAGAACGTGAGAAGAAAGCAGAGCTCTGTTGGAGCCACATGCTGCTTCACGCTGTGCTCTGCTGTGAACCCCCCACGCGCAGCGCGCGCGCGTGGCGCGGGGCTCGGTCCAGCGCGGAGCTCTGCCTTATGTGGACACTCAGCAGAAGGGGAGGGGTGGGAGGGCATATATACTCTCTGCAAGGGAGTCCTAAACACATTACACACTGAAGGTACATGTGATATTGTCACTGTCAGAGGTCAGGAAATGAGCAGCAGGAAAACAAAGTTTACAGCCCTAGAAGAGTTGGCTCTTCTCATTGATCATGACAGTGAAATAGAAGAGGAGGTGTCTGAAGCTGAAGACAGTATTGAGGTCTATTCTGAGTCTGATGATTCTGATTATGAACCAGCTGATGAAAGTGATATTCATGTTTCTCCAAGCAAGACATACATGTCAAAAAATGGTGAAATTCAGTGGTCTTCATCTAGTGTTCTTAAGATCTTATTTTGTTGTTTTGTTCATTTCTGGTTCAAAAAACAGTGGTTGTATAAAGTTTACTTTCAATACAAATCTTCATGCCTCATTTGTCTTGATTTTAATGAGCGGGTCAATTTGACCCAGAACAGTATATGTGTCTCAAGTTGAATTATAAAGATCACCCTTTGAATTTTTTTTTAAATGTAATATAATTTTTTTTACAAAAATCAATTTCAAGGATAATTATTGTTTTTTTGTGTGTAGGTTTTTTCAGCAAACATAAAAAATGTAAATCACATATTTTATGTCCAAATGAGTTAGTCGTCGTCATTATCCTTTATTTATGAGAAATAAAAAAAACATCATTGCACAAATATTGACTGATATGGTTAGTATTGGAGTTAATAATTAGATACAAAAATGTTTTGGAGGATTTTTTGGGTTTCTGACACTATTACATGATTAAACACTCCCCGGGTCAAATTGACCCACGAACATTATTGCTGTACCTCAGAAACGAACATAACAGGAGGGTTAAACAGTATAAACATATTTATTATGGCATTACATATATCTAGCAAAATTATACATAAAAGAACGTATTCAGTCTAAAAAATAAAAATACATTTTGCATTTTTCTCCCATCTGTGGTCGGATCCAGTCTTGAAGAGCACGCTCTTTCTCCCAATCTTTATTATATTTTTTTCCATATTTACCCCACTTAGAGCTCACATTAGCGTTGTCTTGTCTAGACAAAGAATAAAGAACAATGTTGCATTCGCGTGTAGTCGGATGTCCCGTGAAGATACACGGTTTTTAATTTTAAACTCACTTTGAAAGTAATTTTCATTAATTTATCATTTTGTTTGCTAAAAACGAACATAGTTGAATGATACAAGATATATATGTGGTGTCACTATATGCAAAGTTCAAAAATGATGTCACAATACTGTAATGTATACAGCAGTGTTCGTGCATGTATATTACAGAGTGTCAGTGAACGCACCGCGAGAGAGAGAGCGTGACGTAGGCACGCGGGTTCAGTGTGTGTGTGAAGATAGAAAGTGCAGAGAACGGAGTAATGCAGGATCGTGCCGTCTGATAAGTGTATTGTGCAGTTTAAACAATAAAGCTACATCAGCACCAAACCAGAACATTTATTAAGCATGCAGAGAAACATCAAAAATACCTTTAAAATAACTTCAGGAGTACATTTCACAAAACAAGCCCAAATAAGCGACGCAACACACACGGTAAGCACAAAAAACCGCCACAAGCGGCTCACCGAATTTAAAAGCGACTCCAGGAAAAAACAAGCCCAATGCCGCTTGAAATAAGCGGACTTGGCAACTATGTTCATCACTTCCGGGTCATCACTTCCGGGTCAGCCTCGTTAGGACATTCCCTTTCCGTGTGATTCTCTCGTTTGCTAAAGTGTTTTAGAAAATGTTAATTTGTTTCAGAAAATGTTAATTTGTTTCAGAAAATGTTAAAGTGTTTCAGAAAATGTTAAAGTGTTTCAGAAAATGTTAATTTGTTTCAGAAAATGTTAATTTGTTTCAGAAAATGTTAAAGTGTTTCAGAAAATGTTAAAGTGTTTCAGAAAATGTTAATTTGTTTCAGAAAATGTTAAAGTGTTTCAGAAAATGTTAAAGTGTTTCAGAAAATGTTAATTTGTTTCAGAAAATGTTAAAGTGTTTCAGAAAATGTTAAAGTGTTTCAGAAAATGTTAATTTGTTTCAGAAAATGTTAAAGTGTTTCAGAAAATGTTAATTTGTTTCAGAAAATGTTAAAGTGTTTCAGAAAATGTTAATTTGTTTCAGAAAATGTTAATTTGTTTCAGAAAATGTTAAAGTGTTTCAGAAAATGTTAATTTGTTTCAGAAAATGTTAATTTGTTTCAGAAAATGTTAAAGTGTTTCAGAATTTGTTAATTTGTTTCAGAAAATGTTAATTTGTTTCAGAAAATGTTAAAGTGTTTCAGAATTTGTTAATTTGTTTCAGAAAATGTTAATTTGTTTCAGAAAATGTTAAAGTGTTTCAGAATTTGTTAATTTGTTTCAGAACTATTTGTTAAAGTGTTTAGCCTTATTTGTTAATGTGTTTTGCACCTCAGGGCCACCGTAGA
>JBBPBX010016315.1:23867-34705 GCA_038048925.1 Garcialebias charrua
TGAATTCAAATGAACACAGAAAAAGGGTTTTTTTTTCATTCCCACTTTAAAGTCGTTAAAAATATTGGTAATTTGTGAATTATTACCTCCTTGGATGCAAGTGCAAATCTAATGTCAGTGGTGTTAGTCACTAAAAACTCAAGTTTGTTTTATTTTCTGCAGGTTTTTTTTATTTTTTATTTATTTATTTATTTATTTTTTTGGCCAGCAGGAGGGTTTATGAAATAAATAAATGCACAAATAAATAAATACATGAAATACAAATGAAATAAAATATACATGTACAGTGTATGGCCTTAGTTTTCTGATTAGTCTTATTACGGTAGTTGTTTTTTGTTAAATTAAGTGCACATATTCATCTCTAACTATATTTTGGCTTCTTATTATACACAACTGCTGATCAACTTGTCCCTCTGCCAAAAGATACCCACACTTCACACTGTTCACCTGTGACTTAATTTGGAAACTACCTGTTTAAACATTTCTGATGAGACTTGTTAGTATTGAAAAAAAGCCATGCAAAAGTTAGTTTCTCTGATGGCTAGGCTTAATTTATTCTGTGCAAATGACAAGATTATTTGGCTTGACCATGTCCAGTGACAAAATGCTGTGGTAAAATGATTCCATTTTACTTGCACTTTTTACGTTTTCCCTCATGTATAGTTCAAGGTGTTTTGGTTGGAAGATCGTACATCAAAATTGAGAATGTTAGGAATTAGAAAGTACCGTAAACAATGCAAAAGTGAACGTTTCTTGTCTTGTTTTGCGTTAATACTATGATGAGTTTTATTGACTTTGTGTTAATCTGATGTTTGACTTTAACCTGGAAGTGGACTATTTCTGGAGATTAATGTGTGGTTTGAATGTGTCTTTTATTTTTTATTGTTTAAATAAAAAGAAGTCACAGCAATTAAGGTAAAACTACAATTTAGACATAAGAATCATGTTATACAAAACCCATTCTCATTTAATGTATCTATTTTTCAATAACACATGAATAACGTGCTTTGTGATTTTTTGATTATTCTATTTTAAAAATATCAGAGTCAGAGTCAGAGAGAATTTATTGTCATTTGCACCGCATGTAGTACATGTGTTGAAAACGAGATTATGTACACAGGGTCCCAGTTACATCCAACAACAAATGCAAGAGAAAAACAATAATAACATCTAGGATTAACTAAGAGAGACATCAGCTAGTAATACACTAAGCCCTAATGTAGTAGAAAAACATCATTATAAACAGCAGCACGAACATGAGCAGATGGTCACAGATGAACGCAGATAGTCACAGATGAACGCAGCAACAAGAAACAGATCAGTATCAGCATGATGTGACATTTTGCAGTGTTTATTCTTATTATTTATTTATTCATGAGTCTGACAGCCTCAGGGTAGAAGCTGTTCCTCAGCCTAGTGGTTCTACATTTGATGCTCCTCAACCTCCGTCCCGAGGGGAGTGGTGCAAAGAGTGAGTGTGCTGGGTGAGTGAGGTCTTTCATGATGCAGGTGGCTCTTTTTCTGCATCTGGAGGTGTAGATGTCTGTGATGGTGGGGAGACTGACTCCCACAGACTTCTGTGCAGCCTTCACCACTCTTTGTAGAGCTTTCCTCTCTGCAACTGTGCAGCCTCCATGCCACACGTTGATGCTGGAGCACAGGACGCTCTCCACTGCACACCTGTAGAACGAGGTGAGGACTGAGCTTCTCAGACCGGCTCGTCTCAGCCGTCTGAGGAAGTAGAGTCTCTGATGACCTTTCTTGATCAGGCTGGTGGTGTTATTGCTCCAGCTGAGGTTATCATTCAAGTGTACACCCAGGTACTTGTAACTGGAGACCACCTCCACCGCAGATCCACCTATATACAGTGGGGTGTGGGTGTGTTTGTTCCTTCTGAAGTCCACAATCATCTCCTTCGTCTTCTTCACATTCATGTGAAGGTTGTTCTCTTTGCACCAGCTCTCCAGATGTTCCACCTCCTGTCTGTAGCTGGATTCATCATTATCTGTGATGCATCCCACCACAGCTGTATCATCTGCAAACTTAACAATATGACAGCCTGGAAGTGTGGCTGTACAATCATATGTGAGCAGAGTGAACAGAAGAGGGCTCAGCACACATCCTTGAGGAGAGCCAGTGCTGAGGGTGATGGTGGAAGAGGAGAAGTTGTGGATCTTCACGGACTGTGGTCTGTTTGTTAAGAAGTCTAAGACCCAGTTACAAATAGAGGGGCTTAGTCCAAGTGTAGATAGTTTGTCTATCAGAGTTTGGGGGATCATGGTGTTGAAGGCAGATGTGAAGTCCACAAAGAGCAGACGCACGTATGAGTCCTTCTGATCCAGGTGGGTGAGAGCAGTGTGGACCACAGAGGAGATGGCGTCCTCTGTTGATCGGTTCTCACGGTATGCATATTGATGAGGGTCCTCGCTGATGTTGACGGCTGTCTTGATGTGGGACATGACCAGTTTCTCAAAACATTTAGCGACTATCGGGGTGAGAGCCACCGGTCTATAGTCATTCAGACCAGTCACTGTGGAGCTTTTTGGGACTGGGATGATGGTGGCAGTCTTCAGGCAGGTGGGAACTGACTCCAGTGAAAGTGAGGTGGTGAAGATGTCAGCCAGCACCTCACAGAGCTGGTCCGCACATTCCTTCAGAACTTTCCCTGGGATGTTGTCTGGACCCGTAGCTTTATGAGGGTTGATCCTTCTGAGACTACCTCTCACTTCTGCTGCGGTCACTTTGAGGTGCTCCTCGTCTGGTGATGAGTTGAGTCTGGTGCTAGTTGGTCTGTTTGGATCATCAAAACGTGCATAAAACTTATTGAGGGCATCAGGCAGGGATGGGTCCCTGGGGCATTGTTTGCTTTTGCCCTTGTAGTCTGTTAAGCATTTGATGCCCTGCCACATGCTCCATGGATCATGTGAGGTGAACTGTATGCTTGCATCTTTTGGAATAAAAATGAAATGTTAAGAAATAAAAGCAATACAGAGCAACACTTGATGTTGACAGCTTACAGTATAGTACTGTATGCAAGTTCTGAAATTCAAATAGAGCATTGTGTTCAAGTGTTTTAGCTAGGATCCATTTAGTTCTCTGAGTCGATAACACACTAAGATAACTTTCTATATTTGAGGCTTAAACCTGTGGTTTGCATGATAAAATATCATACTACCAGAAGCTAAATGTATTTGAGTGTACCCTTGTGAGGTGTTGAGTGCAGCTTTAACAACACAGACTGAAGAAGCTGGGCACCACTCACAATATAAAGCTGGGACAGATTTGAGTCTCTTGATACTGCTCCTGATTGGTGATTAACAAGTGGTTTGTTCCAACCACATACTATATGGAAAAAGGGAAAATAGACTGGCGCTTAGAAATTATCACGCATGAGGTGCTGAGGTCAGGAAAGGTAAGGACTGAAAAGCTGAGGGTTGCAGCCTTTAAGGAAAATGTTCACTGTACTTAAATGATCTCGTTGTCTGTTCAAGTAGCTTTTCCCAATTTATGTATTCTCTTCAGAATTCTTTGTACAAGTAATAAACTGGAGTTTTAACGAAAACACTTCCAAGATATTGGGAAAATTACAACATTGCCATAGTGTGAGTTAAGTTGGGCTGTAAAAAAAACAAAAAACTTTTGATCCATTACATTTTAACTAGGGATAGGGCCAATCCGGTATTGGTATTGGCAGCCGATACCAGCATAATATACGTATTGGATTTTTCCAATGCAACCTGAAGAGATTTCCAATCCATGATTGTTATGTATCCTGAGGAAGCTGCCCATGATGACACCTACAGGTTTTTGTATATGTTGACTGCAGTCTTGTTTTGTTGTTATCAGTGGCGGCTGGTGATTTTTTTTTATGGGGGGGCGCCATAAAAAAAATTTAAGCATGTGTAGAAGTATGCATAATTATGTTTGTATACTGTAAAGTAAGTTTGTTCATGTTTTTATTTGTATATATCAGGTGTATCCATTTGTATAAAACTATCATTAATAAAACATGGTTCATCTTCACCTTGTTTGAGGCATCAGTGTGAAAAGAGAATGGGAGTGTTCTGCTTCCACTTTTCAATTTTTGGACAACTTCTATCATATTCTGTTATAATTATTTTAGTAATACAAGTTCATAATATAAATAGAATTGTGAGGGTCCAGACTTAAATAAGGACAAAGGTGTTCAAAAATCCACCAAATAATTCAATTTAATAGTTCCAAAAATAAACTAACAAATAATTAAATTTCAATGAAAAATAAATCAAAAGATAATAACAAATTTGGGCCCAACTTAAACAGGTCAACTGAAGTCTAACAAGGAGGAATTATTCCAGATTAGATTTTAAATAACTGATTTATGGGGAAGAAAAATGATCTATTTTACTGTGATCCACCTGATGAGCTCCACCTATACTTAAGGCTGCAGTCAAGTACTCTTCGCTGGAGCATTGATGCCTACTCATGGTATTTATGCTTCTAGCCAGTTTGTGAGTACAGTACTTTGAGAGACACTTACCTTGTTTTTTGTTGTGTTTCCAGTCCTCGTTTCCATCTTGGTCCTGGGACCAGTTCTCTGCTCATCGTGTCTTGCCCTCCAACCACTTTCCTGCCTCATTTCGCCCTCTGGGATTCATCTCAAGGAACTAAGGATTTCTCTGTAAAATAACAAACAAAACTAGATCAATCATCTTGAAAGAGCCTTCTGGTCAAGCCTTTCTGACAGTTTGTTTCATCTTCTAGGAAATCCAGAAGATCCCTGTACATGTGTACAGTATATAGACTTGCACTGTAAATAATAAACACTGTTACTTTTGCACCTCTTCGTCTTGTGTCGTTCTGGGTCTCATTACCAACTGGGTAAACCTTTGAAATCATAACACTATGACCACTTTATTGTTCTTTTTACATATTTTGTGCTAATTTCAGCTTACTTTTTTGTTGCTAGTTTTATATCTTTCAAAATATGAAACTTTCCCTTAAACATTATTCTCTTAAATCTGTTTTCTTTTTTATCTTGTTGAGATTTTAGCTACTGTTCTGCTACTTTTCTGCTACTTTTAACTAGCATTTTGATACTTTCAGCAAAAAAAATGCTACTTTAGCTAGTGTTTTGCTACTCATCAATATTTTCCTCTTTTTGCTGAAGCTTAGCAGTTTAAGCATCTGTCTTTTAGCTACTATATGTCATGTGTTTGCCCCTCACAGCCAGCCATGTTCATGTTTGTTGTTAAAGAAAGTGAAGTGACCTAAAATCCGATATCAGTCTCCTTAAGTTGGTCACCCACCAGACTGGTCTAAGGGTCTTTTCTTCCACTTTATGATAAAGAGGCTCTGGGTCCTGCAAGGACAATAACCTTCACATCAACGTGAAGAAGACAAAGGAGATGATTGTGGACTTCAGAAGGAACAAACAAACCCCACACACCCCACTGAACATAGGAGGATCTGCGGTGGAAGTGGTCTCCAGCTACAAGTACTTAGGTGTACGGTACACATGAACGATAACTTCAGCTGGAGCAACAACACCACCAGCCTGATCAAGAAAATTTATCAGAGACTCTACTTCCTCAGACGGCTTAGACGAGCTGGTCTGAGAAGTTCAGACCTCACCTCCTTCTACAGGTGTGCAGTGGAGAGAGCAAATAAATAGAATCAATCTACTGTATTTTTTTAGTACCAGACAGTTCTCTTAAATATTCCTAATATTAAAGGTCCTGAGTTGACTCCTAATGCATCTTAGCATATATAACATTTCACCATATAAATGCACCTTAAATGTTTCAATGTTAATAAGCTAGTAACTTGCAAGAGACTTTGTTTTCATTCTCCAGATCAATACAGTGTTAAAAATAGTAAAACACCACAAGTGAAAATACTCACTTTTGGGATATGGGAAGTCACCTGCTGCATGATAAGGTTAAGCTGGACATCTTGGATCTTCTTCTGTACACCACCTGTCTGTTACACAGGTGGTAGATTGGATGCCGGTGTGTAGAGATGAAGGTGTTGTGTGGATTTTTTTCTGTAAAGAAAGTACAAAAGGCACATTAATTATGTATTTTTTTTTAGCATTTTCCACATTGCTTGAAGTGCTTTGTGTACACATATGTAATCACATTTTAACTTTCTTAATACAACATAAATAATAATATCCAGGTTATTTCAATTGCATTCCATCCACAGTGATCTTTATAATATTAAAATTAAATTCAAATAATTATATAATCACTGTTTCATAACATGAAAATTTCAAACTATTTAATGCTTAAATCTTTCTGCTACTTGATTTATTTAAGTTTAGAGTGTCTTTGAAACAACAGCACAACTTATAATGAAACTAAAGTTTAACTAAACTAAAACTAAAGTTTATTTATTCATTCAGATTTATTCATCAGAAAATTTGCAACTGCTGCTAAACGAAACGAGACAAAAGTTAACTAACACAGACAGACACTCTGAGGAGTAAACAGTTCATGATGAGCTGAAGATGGACAGACAGGAGTCGTCTTCACACATTCGGGTTTATAACTAGCAAGTAGCAACTTTTATAATGTTGCAGTACACCACAACCATGAGCACAGCTAGTAGCTACTAGCTACTGTGACTGACTGCAACAACCACCCACACACGACACCACGTCACACGCACACAGATGAGATCAGCTCAAAACTTTGCTCATGTGCGCTTAGAGATTCATTAAAGTCACTAATTATTACTTGCTTACCTGTGTAGAAAGGCACCATTAATAATTACTGCTGTTTCAACGTCGCTAGTTGGCCGTGTGATCAGCTCTGAGTGTAAACAGAGATGGTCCCCCACTGCCCCTCCCTCCTGGCTCGAACCGGAAGCGCTGGCGATCCGTGGCGATAAGAGACGAGTCCAGGCTCGAGGGCGACGGAAAATGCGACCTGTACAGTCCAATAATTTTGGACAGATGGGACATAAACTACGGCCGCTAGCGGCCGCTAGTTATAATTAGATTCAATGGAAAAGGCCGCAGGCGGCGTCCAGCGGGGAAACCGGAAGTACGTCACAATCAAAAAACGTTTTTTGAAACAATCATTACTCATAAAATATTTATCCTACACAACTAAAAACATATATGCATGCATTTCGAAATATTTTTATTTTATATTTCACTTTTATAATAAAAAATAAATAAATCTTCAAATGCTGAAGAAGAAGAGCTGCAGTTCCAAGGAGGGGCGGCGCCCCTAGCGCCCTCTAGTGGCGGCCGCCTCTGTTAATTAGTCTGATTATGATCAGGCTTGTGTGTTCAGCCAGGAGGACCTGAGTGACACGCCTATATAAACTTCAAGTTGACTGTACTTGGATACGGAGTGTTGTGAGCTCAGAGTTTGGTTGCTTTGTGCTGAGCTGTTTGGGTACTGTATGGTACTGTGGGGTGTTCTCCGCCCGCCCCTGTCTTGAAGGTTGATCTTCTGTTTAGAAGATTGTTAGTGAGTAGCTGATTGCTCATGTTTGGTCCTGACTGTGCTAGATGCACTTAGAAAGGGTCTGCTCATTTGTGCTCGTGAATTTTGACTGTGCTTGACGCACTTAGGAGTGGTTGCTCATTAATGGCTTTGTTGTGCTTGGTGCACTTGGTGGCTGTAGGCTGCATTGGTGACATTTAGATCCTGCTCAGAAGAGGGAGGCTGACCTGTGTGGTTTGGTTAGCTTTGTTTAACCAGGAGGTTGTGTGGCTGGTCCAGAGGTGACCAGCTGTTTGGAGTCTTTTTGTTTGCCTAATGACAGAGTGAGATCGGTAGTCCAGTTATATCGTTTTTTCTTTATACTCCTAGAGTCCCCCTTTGGTTAGGTAGTCCGTCACCAGACAGGCTTCGACGGCCCTGTTTTTATGGGTTGGCCCTGCGCTGGTGACGTTATATTATTTTTGGCTGACTCACTCTGTCCACCATTCGTTTGAACTTTTGTCTGTTTTTGCTTTTTCCTTGACCCTGTGCCAGAAGACGGTGCACTCCGCACCTGGAGGGAGGAGTGCAGGGGTCCATCTTACCCTGTCGGGCAGTTTTGCAATAAAGCTTTTTAATTTACCTTCTGCCTTTTTGTGTCTTGTGCCCCTTTAATGTGTTCGGCCTGAGCCAGCCGTAACAAAGATGCATGTCTGTGTCTGTTGAAACTTCACATGTAATTCCCTGCCAGCTGCTCTGCAAGTTGGCATCAAACTATGGAATGGATATCCTGAACGGAGGCGTGTCTCTTGAGCCCAGAGTAGTAAGATCCTACCTCACATTCAGGAAATCCATTTCATAGTTCCCTTTCAGTCTGGTTCTCTCGGTGCAACATTTTCTATGGGAATCAGTGCCTCAGCGCGGTAACCTGAAGTAATACACTCACGCCTTTACAGCAAGGGCGTCAGCATCGCGCCAGAGGCCCCGCCCTCTGGACATTTAAGCAGCTGTTTCCCGTCCATCTTTCTCTTTT
This sequence comes from Garcialebias charrua, assembly GCA_038048925.1. NCBI lineage: Eukaryota > Metazoa > Chordata > Actinopteri > Cyprinodontiformes > Rivulidae > Garcialebias > Garcialebias charrua. The sequence continues at coordinate 32,319 of JBBPBX010016315.1, forward strand.
TGCCCTTCACCTCGCAAATACCTGAAACACTCTTCTCGGATCTTCTCTGTATCTTCATCGCTCGACCAGAGGTGAGCTCGCTCCCTACACAGAGCATACAGAGAATCTTCTACTGCGGATTGCTGGGCTGGGGGAGGCTGGCCCGGCACATTTTTCTTCACCCCGAAGTTTTCTTCTCCTCTCTCTACCGAACGCTTCGCTCGAGGGCGCTGACTGCGCGACACAGCTACCCTGCTAACAACTAGCAGGCTAGCCGGCAAAAGCGACACAAGGAAGGAGATATCTCCGGACGACGTTACCATTGCTAACACCAAATTTACACTACGTGCGGTCCGGCTCCGCCCCGCTCCGGTCCAACCTCCGTGGCAAATACGCACCCATTATAATCAATGAGAGAATTTACACTGGCTTTGCACGGCGGCGGCGAGCAAACGGCAGTCCGTCAAAATTAGAATTGATCCTATTTCTGCCGGACGCCGGAGCTGTGCCGGAGTCAACTTTTAAAGATTACGTCGCACCAACAGGAAAAGGAACGAGCACAACATCCGTATTTACAAAATAAAATCACCACGGGCGGACTAATCCTAGCTCTATACGGATTTATTTGTACAAAAATGCTGTCAAACTATCATTTATGACTACGCCTACAAACGCAATACAATAAATAAATAAATAAATAAAGTATTTTATTCTGAAATGTAATACATCACTTCCTGTTGCTCAAACCATGTCCTGTCGCTCATTTACGAGAGAAGATCAAGGCAGCAGTCTCTACTGTTGTTCTCCTTCTTCCACCGAATGAATTGTTTTGTTCTGACTTACTTATTTATCACTTGATTTATCGCGCGATCTCGCAATTCCCGCGCATGCGTCTCGGAGCGGCGCATCCAGGCGGACCTGAACGGAGCGGAGGTAGTGGAAACTGGACTCGCTCAGCTGCGACCTACGGAGCGGGGCGGAGCCGGACCGCATGTAGTGTAAATTTGGCGTAACGGGCTTAACTCTTCTCAGCCACGGCTCCCGAGAAGGTAATGCGAAAACCCAAAAGTCAAAGAAGACCAGCAGGCTAGCAAGCCCCAGCTCCCATGCCTTTTTCTCTTCTGCTTTTCTACTGTTCGGTTAGCGAACGCTAACTACGAGCCATGTTACCTGCTAAGCTAACGTCCTCGGACGAGGAACTCTGGCAGGTCGTGAGCTCCGGCTCCTGAACCTGCTTCAGCGGATCTGGATACCCCCCCTTTTCAGCAACGGACATCCATGAGGCCTGTCCGCTCTGCTCTGGAAGGCTACACGCAAGGACACTCTAAGCTTTTCTCGCGGATGACCCCGGAGAAAGGAGAGTGTAAACGGAATAACCCCGCTGCTACCTGGCTAGCTCCCACCGTTAGCATGGCTAACCAGGGACACCCACGACAACAAGCGGCGGGAGACGGCGTTGCTAAGACGATTAGCGTGGCTACGAGCGGACAACGAAGGACTCCATCGTGAGGTATGTGAAAATGCTTGGACTAGCTTGTAAGCTAACCTTCTCATATTTTGCCTTTTCCGCTATCCTACGAATCGACGGTAGAATTAATCACATAACTAAGTGTTTTTTACCGATGCTACGCTGCTCGAGGGCCCGTCTTAGCACCGCTAGCGGGCCTACATGTACCTCCATGTTTAGCCCCGGCTAACAAGGAGACTCTCTGTCCAACATAGTCCAGGAGGAGGATTTTCAGCTACTTGTTCAGCTGCGCTACCTGGTAGTTTTTCCTTGCAACATCAATGACGCTGAGAGATTATCCACACATGAGGCTATGGATGACTGTCTGACGTTAAACCATCTCAGGGCCCGAGGGGCTCTGGCGGGATGGACAAGGACAAGTGGCCTCGGTATCGCAGGCCCACCAGGCAGAAAGCTACAGGAGCTGCAAGAGGCCACCAGCAAAAGAAGAGGAAAGGAGATGCCTACACCATTACAGGCGCTCTCACTCACAGAAGGAGAGAAAGCGCCAAATTTCTACCACCAGTTTCTGTCTTTTTAAGGAACACGGACTAGCTGGTTTGGGACATTTAAACATACAATAACACTCAGACCCTTGTGTAATAAAGAGAAATCGCCGTCCATACACGACAATACAGTCTCAGACTACTACATGTGTCCTGGTCCCAAAATGGGAACAGGGCCCCAGGTTTGCCCGCTCACGTAGTACGAGAACCTGGTCTTTCGAGCCCAGACTTCGCTTGTAAAATGCTACAAGGAGCTGGTGGTGTGTGTGTGCGTCCTAAACAGTAGCTAGTCTACTGTAATTGTCATCCACACACAAGAATAAAATCTCAGACTGCTGAATGTGTCCTGGTCCCAAAATGGGAACAGGGCCTCAGGTTTGCCCGCTCACACAGTA
>JBBPBX010016315.1:37101-48305 GCA_038048925.1 Garcialebias charrua
AAACAATGCAAAAGTGAACGTTTCTTGTCTTGTTTTGCGTTAATACTATGATGAGTTTTATTGACTTTGTGTTAATCTGATGTTTGACTTTAACCTGGAAGTGGACTATTTCTGGAGATTAATGTGTGGTTTGAATGTGTCTTTTATTTTTTATTGTTTAAATAAAAAGAAGTCACAGCAATTAAGGTAAAACTACAATTTAGACATAAGAATCATGTTATACAAAACCCATTCTCATTTAATATATCTATTTTTCTTTAATCAATAACACATGAATAACATGTGCTTTGTGATTTTTTGATTATCCTATTTTAAAAACACGCTTGCATCTTTTGGATCAAAAATGAAATGTTATGAAATAATAGCAATACAGAGCAACACTTGATGTTGACAGCTTACAGTATAGTACTGTATGCAAGTTCTGAAATTCAAATAGAGCATTGTGTTCAAGTGTTTTAGCTAGGATCCATTTAGTTCTCTGAGTCGATAACACACTAAGATAATTCTAAAAAAGCTAAGTCTGGTCCTCTGGACATTCAAAAAAACAAAAAAACAAAACAAAGCAAAAAATTGTAGAAACGTTTCGTCTTTCGTCCGAAAGACTTCCTCAGTCTGAGGTGCTGGGTTCAGCTCAGTCTTATAAATAGCACCCTCTCACAGTGTTACACAACCAGTTGGCTGATGACAGCCTGAAACCAGCTGCTCACATGATCAAGGAGGACCATCAGCCTAACAATGGATCGTTAGCACCCTGATGGTTGTTTGCTATTCACAGAGGGCTGAGTGATACCAGCAATCACAGCATTGTAGGAGGGGGACAGTTGAACTCGGAGGCCTCCACCCCTGTTTAATGATGGGCGGTTTCTTTTCACAAAGATGGCCTCCTTTACTCCTCTCTCAAACCATCGTTCCTCTCTATCAAGGATGTGAACATCTTCATCCCTGAAAGAGTGACCGCTGGCCTGGAGATGAGTGTAGACTGCAGAGGAGGAGTAAAGGAGGCCATCTTTGTGAAAAGAAACCGCCCATCATTAAACAGGGGTGGAGGCCTCCGAGTTCAACTGTCCCCCTCCTACAATGCTGTGATTGCTGGTATCACTCAGCCCTCTGTGAATAGCAAACAACCATCAGGGTGCTAACGATCCATTGTTAGGCTGATGGTCCTCCTTGATCATGTGAGCAGCTGGTTTCAGGCTGTCATCAGCCAACTGGTTGTGTAACACTGTGAGAGGGTGCTATTTATAAGACTGAGCTGAACCCAGCACCTCAGACTGAGGAAGTCTTTCGGACGAAAGACGAAACGTTTCTACAATTTTTTGCTTTGTTTTGTTTTTTTGTTTTTTGAATGTCCAGAGGACCAGACTTAGCTTTTTTAGATTTTTCTACCTGGATTATTGAGCATGCATCAGGGTACACTAAGATAACTTTCTATATTTTAGGCTTAAACCTGTGGTTTGCATGATAAAATATCATACTACCAGAAGCTAAATGTATTTGAGTGTACCCTTGTGAGGTGTTGAGTGCAGCTTTAACAACACAGACTGAAGAAGCTGGGCACCACTCACAATATAAAGCTGGGACAGATTTGAGTCTCTTGATACTGCTCCTGATTGGTGATTAACAAGTGGTTTGTTCCAACCACATACTATATGGAAAAAGGGAAAATAGACTGGCGCTTAGAAATTATCACGCATGAGGTGCTGAGGTCAGGAAAGGTAAGGACTGAAAAGCTGAGGGTTGCAGCCTTTAAGGAAAATGTTCACTGTACTTAAATGATCTCGTTGTCTGTTCAAGTAGCTTTTCCCAATTTATGTATTCTCTTCAGAATTCTTTGTACAAGTAATAAACTGGAGTTTTAACGAAAACACTTCCAAGATATTGGGAAAATTACAACATTGCCATAGTGTGAGTTAAGTTGGGCTGTAAAAAAAAAACAACTTTTGATCCATTACCTTTTAATTAGGGATAGGGCCAATCCGGTATTGGTATTGGTATCCGATACCAGCATAGTTTACGTATTGGATTTTTCCAATGCAACCTGCAGAGATTTCCAATCCATGATGCATGTCTGTGTCTGTTGAAACTTCACGTGTCATTCCCTGCCAGCTGCTCTGCAAGTTGGCATCAAACTATGGAATAGATATCCTGAACGGAGGTGTGTCTCTTGAACCCAGAGTAGTAAGATCCTGCCTCACATTCAGGAAATCCATTTCATAGTTTGCAGGCAGCTACAACGTGAGAACTGAGTGAGCAGCACTGTGGCTAACGGCTATCCAACTTTTCACAGAAACATGTCCGTTGTGTGGAAGTATGTTACACTAGAAACACCACAAAGCAAGACAGCAACGTGCAATGTTTGCAGAGCCATAGCACCACATTAAATCGTGGTAAAGTTAAGGCCCCGGCAGAGCTCTGCGTAAGGCAGTACGCCGCTGTACGCCGTACGTACGCAGAGGCACAAGCGTAGCCCCGCAGGGCACGAACGCGCAAAGCTCAAATTTTACAACCGCGTACGCGAGGCACGTTGTCTCACAATAAACTGCCCGGCGCTGGACTGTTTTGTATGTGACATAAATGTATTAAATACCACTTCTTCATCCCTGATCTGGACTTTTCTTTTGTTTTTTTGCCAAAAGTCAAGTGATTGCTTCCTCCTCCGACTCCATGACTGAAATGATGAGAAATGAATGAATTTGTCACAAGCGAATTAAACTTGGGTCCTACGTGGCTTTGCGAGGTTCTGTGGATTTCCTGGTGGGCTGTGGGCTGCAGGACCAGCGCTTCCTGTTTTTATTTTAATTTTTAGAACTTTTTATTAACATATAAAATTTAGAACACTGCAGCGGCTGCAGCTGCTGCTCGTGCCTTTTTTCCCCCCCACCCGACCTGTCAATCAATTCAGTAGGCGTGACAGCAAATGACCAATCAGCGACCTCAGTTTGTCCCGTAGGTAAACGCTCTGCGCGCAGCTGCTCAAATTACAACAATAATTTGGAGCTAAAACGCGAGCATTTAACGCGAGAACAAACGCAGAGCTGTGCTTTTGAACACGTGCGCACAGAACACACGCGTAGAGCGGCATACAGGCCATACGCAGAGTTCTGCCTGGGCCTTTAGTTTTACGTTGGACATACGAGCTCCGTGGCTTCAGTGGTCTGCTCCTATCGCTGAACTCGTAGCAGGTAGCCTGACCCCGGACAGCCGGGCAGACTGAGCGTGGCTGACGGAAATCCGACCGTCCGCCCCAGACTGAATAAGAATAACACACTGCTGAAGCCACAGAGCTCAAATGTTAACAGAGAAGTTGCCAAATTTCATCATAATTATTAGCCAACTGCTATCAGTTGTAGAAAACAAAGGATTTTGCAGCTTGATTCTTGCAGCCAAGATATAGTTTACCCTCCAGGAGATAGTTATCAGTACAACAGTAGACAATCATAAAAAACATATTAATTTAAAATCACAAGAAAATTATTTATATATAAACGAAACAAATACAGCTACATTATAAAGCGATGTAAAATACTAAAAACAGGAACATGTCTGTGTTGGTTTACGTCATGAGCTTATGTTTAAAGCCATTTAATATTTTATTTCATTAATTTATTATTTCATTTAAAATAGACAAAATAAACAAAATGCTCATAAAAAACATTGAATGAAAAGAATGCAAAAAGAAGAAGAAAAAAATTGTATATCTCCCCCTTATTTAAAAAAGTAAATAAAATAACTTTAAACAAACAATCCATCCATCCATCCATCCATCCATTTTCGTCCGCTTATCCGGGGTCGGGTCGCGGGGGTAGCAGCCTAAGTAGGGAGGCCCAGACTTCCCTCTCCCCAGCCACTTGGAGCAGCTCCTCTGGGGGAATCCCAAGGCGTTCCCAGGCCAGCCGAGAAACATAGTCCCTCCAGCGTGTCCTGGGTCTTCCTCTGGGTCTCCTCCCGGTGGGACATGCCCGGAACACCTCACCAGGGAGGCGTCCAGGAGGCATCCTAACCAGATGCCCGAGCCACCTCAACTGGCTCCTCTCGATGTGGAGAAGCAGCGGCTCTACTCCGAGTCCCTCCCGGATGACTGAGCTTCTCACCCTATCTCTAAGGGAGAGTCCAGACACCCTGCGGAGAAAACTCATTTCAGCCACTTGTATCCGAGATCTCGTGATGTTGTGGGGTTGTGTTGGCTTACGCGACTCTGCAATATCGCGTGGACATCGGGGGCAGTTCCCTTGGATTGGCAGACTGGGGTGGTGGTTCCCCTATTCAAAAAGGGGGACCGTAGGGTGTGTTCCAACTATAGGGGGATCACACTCTTAAGCCTCCCTGGTAAGGTCTATTCAGGGGTTCTGGAGAGGAGGGTCCGTCGGATAGTCGAACCTCGGATTCAGGAGGAGCAGTGTGGTTTTCGTGCTGGTCGTGGAACACTGGACCAGCTCTACACCCTCAGCAGGGTCCTGGAGGGCGCGTGGGAGTTTGCCCAACCAGTTTACATGTGCTTTGTGGACTTGGAAAAGGCATTCGACCGCGTCCCTCGGGGGGTTCTGTGGGGGGTACTCCGGGAGTATGGGGTACCAGGCCCATTGATATGGGCTGTTAGGTCCCTGTACGACCGGTGTCAGAGCTTGGTCTGCATTGCCGGCAATAAGTCAGGCTTGCTTCCGGTGAGAGTTGGACTCCGCCAAGGTTGCCCTTTGTCACCGATTCTGTTCATAAACAAAAAATAACTTAAATTAATCACTTTAATATCCATTTTAAAGCTAGAAATAAAAAAAAACATGTTTTGTGTTAGCAGAATTTAATTGTAACTTTGAAACGTATCCAACATGAATAAAATTTACCACAAGTTGCCTTTTTAGACATGCATGTATATAATTGTACAAATTGTACTTGAGAGGAGATTATTACAGCCTCATATTAAATCAATGATGATGATGATGATATCAGAACAGGATCTGTATTGACCGATATCCAGTTTTAGGTATCAGGATCGGATCAGAAGTAAAAACAATGTGGATCTGTGCATTCCTACTTTTTATACATACTACTGTAAAGCTGTCTATATTTAATGTCAGTTGCTTGTTGATGTGTGCTGCTGACTGTACATGATGCTGATCTCATGCTGCTGATTATTTCATGCTGCTGTGTTCAGTGGTCCTCATCTGCTCACACAGACTCATGTTCATGTTGCAGTTGTTTTGGCGCATTGATTTTATGCTATTGGTGCTTAGTGTATTCTTGTGTATTCTTAGTTTAGTGAATGTAGTATTCTCAGTTCATGACTCGGAGCTTACTAATGTTTTTCTCTATGATTTGTGCTTTTGTTGGATGTAACTGGGACCCTGTGTACATAGCATCGTCCCACATCATGTACCACATGTGATGTATTTGACAAAGAAATATCTCAGACTCTGACTTAATATTTTTACAATGAATGAATTGGACATACCACTTTCTCAATATAGCCACGTGACAAGAACATCCATCCATCTATCCAACCATTATCTTCTGCTAGTTCTGAAATCGAGATGTAAGGGCAGCAGCTTGAGTAGGGAGGCCCAGACATATATTTCCACAGCCAATTCTCCAACTCTTCTGGGAGGATTCCAAGGCGTTCCCAGACAAACTGAGAGACATATGCCCCTTTTCCACTCGCTCGGCACAGAGCGGATCGGTCTGGTCCGGTCTGGTTCAATTTGGGTCCGCTCACATGTAGCTCTGTCTCCATTCACTTCTGTAGCCCTTCGGTGGATGGGGTGTAGGATCCTACTCTCTCACACATGGTGGAGGTAGTGTTCCCTTATATCATTTTGCCATGATATCTATTATGTTCGAGCTCCAACAATACGATCAGCTACGCTTCGGTTTGGTGCGGGCGAGGACAAGCTCAGATGGAGGATCTGTTGTTGTTGTTCTGAAAAGACCCACAATGCACCTTTCCCCAATAAAAGACAAACGTAGTTGTTTGAATCGAGTGTTTGAAAAAAACATTTGTTTGAGAAGGGGCAGATATAATAAGATTATTTTCTTCTTCTGCTTCCTTTCATGTCATGTATTGTTTTATTTCTTGTTGTTTTGTAAATAGTTTTCTTGTGTTCTTTTAATCTGGAATGAATAAATAATCTAAAATAAAAACAAAAAAAAAAGTTATACCAAGTGGGAATCGAACCCACTTGGTCTGGATAAGGTTTGGAGCAGCAAAAAAGCCCAACACGTTTCCAGTGAGCTACTGAGAAGTGTTTATCCTTCATGGTCCACATTTGTTTTAAACCTCCCGCCCCTCATAAAATTATGGCTCCGCCCCTGTTTATGACGTGAAGGACGGTGCTCTTACAGCTCTTCTGAACCCTGCTCTGAAATCAGTCCAGAGTCGCGGTGCGGCGCGGCTCATATGTGAGGTGGAAAATGCATCCAGCTCGCTTCTGGCACGCATATATTGCGCAATAACGGACCCGAACCGGCAAGTGGAAAAGGGGCAATAGTCTTTCCAACGTGTCCTGGGTCATTCCTTGGGCCTCCTTCCAGTTGGACATACCCAAAACACCTCCAGCACCCAAGAAATTCCTTACCAGAAGCCTGAACCATCTAAACGGGCTCCTCTCGATGTGGAGAACCAGCAGCTCTACTCACAAAGTCCCTCCTGGTTAACTGAACTTCTCACCATATCCCTAATTGTGAATCCAGCTACCCTGTGAAGAAACTCATTAGAACCTTCTGAATCCAGCATCTCATTCTTTCCGTCACTACCCAAATGCCATGGCCATAGGCAAGGGTAGGAACATAGACCGACCAGTAAACAGAGAGCTTTGCTTTACAGCTCAGCTCCCTCTTTACCAAAACGGACTGTCACAGAGTCTGCAATACTGCAGACACAGCACCAATGCTCACTTTTGAACAAGTACAGCTTTTAAAAACAAGAAAATCAATTGGTTTTACCCAAAATGTCCACATCTACTTATTCTCATCATCACAGTTTTGATTTGGTTCTGACTTGTAGTATAGAGCAGTGGTCCCCAAACTCCGGCCCGCGGGCCGAATCCGGCCCCTCTCCACAATTAGTCTGGCCCTCAGAACAATACAAAGTCAAAGTCAACTTTATTGTCAGAACTGCAATATGTACAGGACATACACAGGATTGAAATTGCGTTTCTCTCAGTCCCTCGGTGCAACAGTAACCATCTAAACACTAAAACATTTAATAAACATAAGCATAAAATAGTAAAAGTGTAACACTGTCCTGAGTTTTTTCATAGTAGTATAAAAGTATGAAAATTTACACCAACACTGAAACACCAAACACCCAATGAACATAAGCATAAAATGAAATAATAAAAGTGTAATACTGTCCTGAGTTTTTTCATAGTAGTATAAAAAGTATAAAAAGTATATCTATAAAATAAACTGAAGGTTCTAGCATTGACATTTGCAAAGAGTGGCACAGCAGCATATGAGTTAATGTACACAGTATATGTATGAGGTAGTTGATGTTGGTATAGAGGCAAAGTGGCATATGCAGTAAGGCACATAAGGCACATTTGGCATCCTTAGATAAGGCTAGTCAGAGAATACTGTATATGTATCAGCAGTAGTGTAGATATAAAAGTAGTGTAAATGTAAACAGTAGTAATAAATGTAAAACAGTAGTAATAAATGTAAACCGTATTAATAAATGTAAACAGTGAATGTAAACAGTAGTATGACTATAGGCAGTAATGTAATACAAACATTAGTGCAAATATGAGAAGTAGTGCAAACTGAATGAGCACATGACCGAGAGTTTAGTGAATAACCCGTTTGATGACACAGGGTCCAGTGTTAAAAACTTTGTGTTGAGTGGTAATGTGTGAGAAAGTTTTTTGTGTTAAGGCAGTTCAAATGGGAGGGGAGGCAGAGCAGGCAGAGTGTTTAGCATTCTGACTGCCTGATGAACAGAGCTGTCTCTCAGTCTGCTGGTACGAGCCTGGAGACTCCTCAGTCTCCTCCCTGATGGCAGCAGTCTAAAGCGGCTGTGTAGTGGGTGTGTGGGATCACCTGCCATGCAGTGGGCTTTCCGAGTGAGGCGTTTGCTGTGTAAGTCCTGCAGTGAGGGCAAGGAGGTGCCGACGATCTTCTCAGCTGCTCTCACGATGCGCTGGAGGCTCTTGCGGCATGATGCAGTACATGCACCAAACCACACCGTGATGCAGCTGGTCAGGACACTTTCTATGGCACCCCTGTAGAAGGTGCACATGATGGGGGTTGAAGCTCCAGCCCTTTTCAGCTTGCGGAGAAAGTAGAGGCGCTGGTGAGCCTTCTTGGCCAGTGCTGCAGTGTTCCTGCTCCAGGACAGGTCCTTCGAGACGTGCACTCCCAGGAACTTGGTGCTGTCCACTCTCTCCACTGCGGTGCTGTTGATGGTCAGAGGGGCATGTTGTGCATCCCTCTTCCTGAAGTCCACGACAATCTCCTTTGTCTTCTCCACGTTGAGAGTGAGATTGTTGTGTCCGCACCACAAGGCCAAGCGGCTCACCTCGTTCCTGTAGTCCGTCTCATCGTTGTTGCTGATGAGACCTACCACTGTTGTGTCGTCCGCAAACTTGATGAAGTGGTTGGAGCTGTACGATGGTGTGCAGTCGTGTGTTAGCAGGGTGAATAGAAGGGGGCTCAGCACACATCCTTGTGGGGCCCCTGTGTTCAATGTGATGGTGCTAGATGTGTTACTCCCGATCCGTACTGTCTGTGGTCTCCCGGTCAGGAAGTCTAGCAGCCAGTTACACATTGAGGTGTTCAGCCCCAGACTGTCCAGTTTATGGATGAGCTGTTGGGGGATGATGGTGTTGAATGCCGAGCTGAAGTCGATGAACAACATTCTAACATAAGAGTCCTTCGTGTCCAGATGTGTGAGAGCAGTGGTGTAGTCTACATTTTTGTAGTGAGTATACTGTGCTTAGAGACAAAAACCTGTCCGGAGGACCTACCGGTACTTAATTTTTCCTTTTTCTACCTAGATTACTGAGATGAATCAGGACATTTAGAGACAAAAATGCAATGTAGTGCAATGTAATTGACAATTTATTTTGAATTTTAAGCATATTTAACATTGCAAAATGTCTGTGATGCTTACATTTTAATAAATGCACAACAAACCTGAGCCTGATGACTGGATCTTGAAGGAGGCCCACTCCTCCGATATGGAGACCCTCTTTTCAGTCAGGACACCAGTTGACGTTATGGTACTGCAAACAGCACATCCTGCAGGAAGTAAATAAAAATTGTCATAATTGTATATTTTTTAATATTTCCTGATACCAGTAATAATACTAGAATCTACTGATTCACTAGACTGTAAGCATGTGTCGACAATTACATTCATTATTACCTTTCATTATTACTTGCATACACTTTTGCATTATGACCAACTAAAACGTGAAAATGAAATGATCACACACACACACACACACACACACACACACACACACATATATATATATATATATATATATATATATATATATATATATATATAATTTCTCATGTAATATACTGTACTAAACTTTTGAAAGATATGATTATCAGACTATTTTAAAATTATCAAGTCATAATATGTTAATGTTGGAAATATATCAATTAAACCTTATATACAAATTGGTTCCCATATTTTTTTATATTTACCTAATTTTTTGTTCCTCCATTCCAACCAGGGATGTCTGTTTTTAAATTCCCGAGCCTGACTTTCACTCCACAAGGCTGGCCAATTTGGATCTAAAAATGAAACAAGGAGTTTTAAAACAGAGTAAAAAGCATAGCATTTTGTTGATTATTGGAGTGACAGACTTTGTCACAAACAAATCATTTTTATATTCACATATTTATTTATATGAAATGTTACTGTAAAATTCTGGACAGTAACCGTGTTTCCATCAAGGTTTCTTGATGCGCATTTTGGAGTTTGGCATCAGAAAAGGTCGATAAAAACATGCAGTTACTTGCTGCTTGAGCTAGCTTCAGCTAACTTGTACTAGCCAACACTTACCTGGGGAAATGCAGATATCAACCTCATTATGGCTGGTTTCGGCCGTCGAACTGGTAGGTTCTTCTAATGTTGTCTCTGTAGCTTCGGGTTCAGCTGGTTTATAAAAACATTCAAAAAGTGTAGCTTGTTTCCTTTTCATTTTGAGTCTGTCGTCGTTAGCGAAAATGCTCTACCACACCGTCTGTCGCCCGCCTGCATCCCGAGCAGCCAATCATAAAGGAGCTTCTTAAGAAACCAATCACAGAGCAGAGAACTATGGTAGTGAGCTCAGCTCAGCCAATGGCTGTGAGCCTCACGTACAACAGAGGAACACAAAACTATGGCAGCCGCGAGAGGCGCGGCACAGTGAAGAGTCCTTATGAGCGAACATAATTTATCTTTATGCAACGCGTGTTTGTTGTCACGTATCATTGGGCACATTTAAGTGGTTATACGGAAATCCCCAAGCTTTTCTAGTGGGTATACGGTGTATACCTGCGTATCACGTAGACTACACCACTGTGTGAGAGCTGTGTGGAGGGCAGAGGAGATGGCATCGTTGGTTGAGCGATTAGGTTGGTATGCAAATTGGAAGGGATCCAGGGAGGCAGGGAGGACAGATGTGATGCTTTTCATGACTAGCGGTTCAAAGCACTTCATCAGGATGGGGGTGAGTGCGACTGGGCGATAGTCATTGAGGCATGCAGGCTTTGCCTTCTTTGGGACAAGGATGATGGTGGTGGCTTTGAAACAGGTGGGGACGATGGCCTGGCTCAGTGAGATGTTAAAGATGTCCTTGAAGACTGTTGCGAGTTCCCCTGCATAGTCCTTCAGCACACGACCAGGTATGTTGTCAGGACCAGAGGCCTTCCGGCATAGAGGTTGAGCTGTCACAGGTCTGGGTGGGGGGGGAGTTGTAGTTTGTGATGGTCTGTATTCCCTGCCACAGACTGTGTGTATCCTTGTTGTCCTTGAAACGGTGAGCTATTTTCCTGGAATACTGCTTCTTGGCCTTTCTGATGCCCCGATCCAGGTTCTTTCTGGCTGCCCTCAGGCCCACCTGATCTCCCGCTTTGAAGGCAGCATTCCTGGCTCTCAGGAGTCTGTAAACCTCAGCTGTCAGCCATGGCTTCTGATTAGCCCGAACAGTGATGGTCTTGAGGTTAGTTACATCATCAATGCACTTGGTGATGTATGAACATACAGTGAGCAGAAC
>JBBPBX010016316.1:0-12492 GCA_038048925.1 Garcialebias charrua
TCATTTTAACTAATCATCACATCTTCTCTACTCTTTTTATTAATTATCTTTCACATATTTTATCATTACTTCTTTCAAGAGCTCCACACCTGAAAATATGATGAATGTGAATCCATCCTGCTCAAAGCTGCGCTGACATTCTTCTGTCTGTTGTGAGCCACCAGGGAGCTAGTTAGCATTGAAGCTAGCGTGTTAGCTGATGAAGTGTCGCTCCTCGTTGCGTTTTGCTGTTGCTACAGCCACTAATGAGACACAGACACACTTGTCTTTCAACACTGTAAAATACCTTTTCCTCCCAGTCACTGTCACCTATGTTTTAAGTAGCTACTTACTGGAAGTTAATAGTTTGTGCTGCAGCTCACTCCCACCCAGCGGCTCCGCGCCGGAGCCTGTGACTCCGGTGCTTTTGTTGTTCCTTGTAAACATTGGACTAAACCATTTGCCAACAGAGAAGGGGGGGGGGCAAAATTTCCTTTTTTTTTTCTTAGAATAATGGCGGATTTCTCTCTTTTTTTGCCTTTTTATATTTATATTGTTTAAAGACACGGTTTCCTTTATTGAATTATTGGGGGGGACAGATCTATATTTCCCCAAGATTGGGAAGGTCCGGACCCCCCCGACCCCCCAGGATCTACGCCTATGTGTGTAACTTTCTGTAGAGCACAGAACTTAGAAATATTTTCAACAGGCGGGGGCCTGTGCATTAGTCGCGGTTGACCCCGGGGGGTCATTGTATTTGGTCGCTGGTGGGGTTCGTCTGGTTCTTCCCCTTGGTCGGATCTGGGGAGTGGGCGAGTGGCTCGTCCTGTTCGAGTGGCCCTGGGGACTCTGGGCTCGGGGTCCTCCCTGGGGTCTTGGGCTTTGATCGCTCCTTCGTTTGCCTCGGGCTTTGGGGGGACGGATCTCTGATGCTTCACAGTCGCTACTAAATGTTCTATTGGAGGAACCTTATTCACTTATGCATGCTCACAACCACACACAAATGGATGCAGGGATGTATACTGTATGTAGATATATGCAGATATAGCAAACCCCCGACCTACGACTCCACCGACCTGCGAACCACGGGACCTACGAACGTATCATATTTAATAAAAATATGAAATTACTGTATTAAAAAAAAATATATATATATATTTATTTTTTTGTGTGTTTAAATGTTCTTAATTTCATGTGTACATCACTTTGTTGCAGCTGTGGTTGTTTTAAAGGCTTTATAAATAATAATTATGATAAAAATGATCATTTCTGATCATTTTTGCGCAATATTGGGCAGCAGGAAGTAGGTCTTCAGTTTACACGGTCACAAATTAATGTAGAACACCGGACGCCATTTTAGGTTCAGTCACGGGGGTCTCCGGTCACAAATTAATGTAGAACACCGGACGCCATTTTAGGTTAGCTGCCGGGAGCCGGCCTTTGAAGACTGGTGACCAGGATCGCATCATATGGATTAATTACTAGCTGGAATCGCTCTGTGAGCTCTGTGGACGTCTCAGGCTGGAGCAGCAGCTGCAGATTGATCGCCGCACCGCCGCTCCAACACCAGCTCATGGCCTGGCTAGCAGAAGCTAACAGGCCTCGAGCAGCTGCCGTGGTTAGCTCGCCGGCCGCGGCGCTGCTCGGCCCGACAACAATCAACGCATGGCAACCTAAGATGTCGGCTTTGACCATCTCAAAGTAAGAAATTATATTTTTATTTATTCTGTAAATGTGAATAGCAATGTTTAACATTACAGTACACTACTGTACATGCTTAAATGTGTGCGCGCTCCGTTAGCGGTATTTCCACGACCTACGAACGGAATAAGGACCTACGAACTGGACGCTATTTTCACCCCCTAGCTACGGCAGAATCGAGCTGCGAACAGTTCTTATCTCCCTAACTCGTACGTAACTAGGGGGGTCACCTGTATGTAGATGGGTATATGAATGAATATAAATATATATGTATGTATACTGTATATATATTTGTAGGTATGGGTATGTGTATTTATAGAAATCTACTGCAAGGTCATGAATATTATTAGTCTTTATGCATGCATGTTTTGTTGCTGTGTTCTGTCATGTGCTTTGCAGGATTGCGGACAGAGGTTGGGTGTGTTTGCCTTGTGCTCTTTTTGTGGATAATTGTTTGTTTTGTTGTCTTACTTTCTCTTTTCTTTCTCTCTATAAAAAATACATATTGGAGTGAGAGGATGGCTATAAGGTGAGAAGGGAGGCCATCTATAAATGAAAAAAAAAAAATATATATATTTTTTTTCAACAGGCAAAGCATTCTGATCCCTCCCCCTCAGAGCCATATATGGCTCTGCCCCCCTTGCTCTGCTGAAATTCAAATTCAAGCTCTGTTTTTATTGGCTGATTCAAATTCAAGCTCTGTTTTTATTGGCTGGTTACAAACTCTGTTTTTATTGGCTGGTTACAAACTCTGTTTTTATTGGCTGGTTAACGGCGGGTCACTCTGTGTTTTTAGTGTTTTTATAAATGCTGATAGAGAAGCAAGGGGACTATAGTTTTTTTCAGAGATTACTTTGTCTAACACCAGTCTGTCAGTAGATAGTGACAGAGTGAAGAAATATGTTAAAAATATATTGTTAGAAAAGTTACAGACTGCACTACAAAGTTACATAGTGCAGCTTTAAAGTTGTGTGCTGTGGGTCATTATTCCTAACTTTGTGTAGATTTTCTACAAAGTACTTTGATAATTAAAAGGCTGAAAGGGCTATAATTCAAGGATTCAAGGTTCTTTATTTGTCATTCGCACCACATGTGGTACATGTGGTGGAACGAAATTATGTACAGAGGGTCCCAGTTTCATCCAACAATAAAATGTAAAAGAAAAACAGCAATAAGATCTAGAAGATAGATCTTATTGATAGAAGATAGAAGATAGATCCTGGTTAGATATTCATGAGTCTAACAGCTTCAGGGTATAAGCTGTTCCTAGTGGTTCTGCACTTAATGCTCCTTAACCTTCTTCCTGAGGGGAGTGGGGCAAAAAGTGTGTGCTGGGTGAGTGGGGTCCTTCGTGATGCAGGTGGCCCTCTTCCTGCATCTTGAGGTGTAGATGTCTGTGATGGTGGGGAGACTGACTCCAACAGATTCAGTCATTTTTACAGAGATTTAACAAATATTTAGTGTAGTAGTAGCTGGAAGCAGTGGATCATGCAAGATCTTGCTGCATTGCATTGTGCATAATGTTATTTACAAAGTTCCACCTGTCTCCGTCCCTTCACAGCATAAAATAATCTTAATTTAGAAGCTTGTCACAAAAGTCAGCCGGTGATATGCATTCCTTAATATTTTGATAAAATGGAAACGATAGAACCAAATTTATATTCTGCAGCATCCACATCAACTTTCAGTCTTGTACACACATTAACATACGGTCTGCTTTTGGCAGACTCCGTGCCGCTTCTTTTAAAACTCTGCCAATCGTCCTCATAAGCACATTAAATAATTCATGGTCTCTCCTGCAAAAGTTGTGCTTGAAATTCATCATTTGTCGAGTTTGCCGAGAAGCACTTGAGATTTTTAACCGTCGCATTCAGCGAGACGCGTCCCACCTTACCATGGCAGATTACTCAATTTGAAAGTTCGTCGATTAAGAGGAAAACTTTCACCGTCACTGCTATTATAAGCCATGCGGTCCCATTCTGAAACACACTGCACATTATCTTTTCCTTTTTACTTTTGCATGACCTCTTTAGAAACTGATTTATTTTTCCTTGACTGAAGTGTTACACATGAATGAGCTTTAAATGCTTCATGAGCCACTGAATGCTTCTGCATGAATATGCTGTCAGTGACAGCAGCAGTTTTGTACGTGACTATGTGTCTTAAACGTTATTGCAAAACTACAACCTAAATCCTCCAAAGTGGGTTTTTAGGAGGGTTTTAAATCTGATGCTTACCAAAACGTGCAGATAGCAAGTTTTTATTGGTGTCTTTATTGCGTATAAACCCCAGTTCATTTATCGTCTGCTCTCCTGCAGCATCTCTGAATTAACCACACCATATGTCATATCTTCTGGGATTATTTTTTCTAGAGGAAACCAGGAACTGTTTCTTGTTGCTGCGTTCATCTGTGACCATCTGCTCATGTTCGTGCTGCTGTTTATAATGATGTTTTTCTACTACATTAGGGCTTAGTGTATTACTAGCTGATGTGATGTCTCTCTTAGTTAATCCTAGATGTTATTATTGTATTTCTCTTGCATTTGTTGTTGGATGTAACTGGGACCCTGTGTACATAATCTCGTTTTCAACACATGTACTACATGCGGTGCAAATGACAATAAATTCTCTCTGACTCTGACTCTGACTCTGACTCTGATATAAAGGAGACGTGAGGAAAATACAGATGAGGCTTTTAGTTTTTTTGTTTTTTATATAAGATCTGAGACATACAGTGAGTGTTTCAGCCAGAATTGTCTCAGTCCAGCAGAGAAAAATAGCATCATAAATCACCCAGTGCAGACCTTTTCCCCTTCAGATCTTCTGCAGTAAAAATTAGGCTGCTAAAAGAAAAGACAGAGCTCTTTCAGCTTTAGACGCAGTAAATCCTGCAGCTGAAGGTCCCAGTGGAGAAATAAGAGCAAAGGACGTCCCTGGGCAGTAAACATTAACATTTAAACATTAATTAAAAGGAAGAGAATTAAGTCAAGTGGTGGCTTCTCTGATGTACAGTACACAGCCATTACATTTTGTGAATAATTAACTCTGATCATGAAATCATGGAGGAAAAATAAAAAAGGCTTGAGCTGTTCCAAAGTCCAAACATGGCTGACTCAATGAAGCACAGAGAGAACAAGGTTGATTGATTTGTTGCACAAATTTAAAGCTCCTTGCAAAAAATAAAAATTCCACATAGATTTTGGTCAGACCCAGCGGCTCTGTTTAAATTAGGAGCTAAATACAATGGGGGACCGGCAAAAAAATTGAAATAAATAAAGCCTAAAACCACCTGTGAATTGATACTCATTAAAGGCAAACAGTTTTAAACTTGACTCGAATAATTGTCTATTTAAGGGGACCAATGCATCTGCCTATCTGTACTATTTAATCATATTTCTGTAAAAGAAAAACACGCTGTTGTTGTTTTCAATTGTTTTTAACTGTATCACCGTTCAAGAAAAATGAAGGATGGTTTCAATGAGCTTTATAAGTAATGCATTTATCAGCCAGAACATTAACTGTAGCAGAAAAGGAACAGAACATTTGTGACTTCCATGTAAAAACTAATGAACTGTTGAAAATGCTAATGTAAACTATCATTACGACACAAACAGACGAGCAAGGCTGCAGTGCGTTATAGAGAATCGATGAAGCAGTGTGGAGGAGTGGGCAAAAACCAGAATGAATCATGACTCTGAATGAAGTAAAGAGATGATGACACAGGAATGTAAATGTGCTGCAAGCTCAGTTAATGTTAGAAAGTAATGAAACACTTTCCTACAGTCAGAAAAAATGTGAGATTGCATTTCAAGTAAAGGACCAGAACAGACGGAAGTTGTCTTATATTTTTATTTTATTTTTTGGTATGAAAATACTTATGGCTGGATTACTTCTTTTTTTCCTCTACTTTAGGTATTATTATGTTTGGTATGTTAAGCAACTCAGAACACCCAGATTTTAAAATAAAATTCACACAGTCCAGCTGATTCTATAATAATTGCCAAGCGCAGTGCGGGGCTGAACTTTTATTTGCCCTCTCTGGTCAGAAGGTGCACAAATGCTGCAGACTGCATGCTCCCTGCATCCCTGACCTCCTCTGTCCAAACTCACCTGTCAGTACATCAAACAGGAAATACCAGAGTAAATACACATGCACTTTTAACATCAGCACCACATGAGCAACCAGGCACACACTTACTTAAAAACAGCTCCTGGTTGCTGGAAGATTTTCATCCAGAAGCAAACCTCAACAGGATGTCAAGACTGATGGGGAATCAATATAACTTTGCTTTAGAATGAGTTAACACAGCTGTAAAGTGTTCAGGTTAAAACTGATCAGGTCAGGCAGCAATGTCTCAGGCTACCAGTAAATAAATGTCACTGAATAACATTTTTTGTAATAAAAACATTATGTTTTGGTACCCAAACACAATGCTTTTATTAATAAAAATAGATTTGAACCTTCCCTAGCCTCTAAACCACCACTCCCCCATGCCTAAAGTGTTACAAAGATCCACATTAAATCATAATTCAAAGTATTTGTC
Organism: Garcialebias charrua; assembly: GCA_038048925.1. Classification (NCBI taxonomy): domain Eukaryota; kingdom Metazoa; phylum Chordata; class Actinopteri; order Cyprinodontiformes; family Rivulidae; genus Garcialebias; species Garcialebias charrua. The sequence goes on from JBBPBX010016316.1 coordinate 6,225, forward strand.
CATCTGACACTATCACTGGCCAGAACAGATACATGTACACCACATCATAATTCCTCTACATTAGTCTTCTTTACAGTCACTGATCAACAAGCTTCAATTGACTGAGAGACCAAAATCTTCATTTAAATGATGATCGATCGATTCAGCTTAAAGGTATTTCAAGATTTACAACAAAGAAAGAAAGAAAGAAAGAAAGAAAGAAAGAAAGAAAGAAAGAAAGAAAGAAAGAAAGAAAGAAAGAAAGAAAGAAAGAAAGACAGAAAGAAAGACAGAAAGAAAGAAAGAAAAAAGCTTTTACTTCTTGCTTCTGCATTTTAGGTTAGTTTTAATTAAATAAATCCTGGCAGAGAAAAATATGTCAACCTGAAACCAAATGTTTTATTTACCCACTTTTATTAACTTTCCTGGACCAAACTGTTTTTTTATTTACATCATAAAACCTCAGCAGTGAAAATGGACATTTCTTTTACAGTCCAGTAAAAATACACCTTTGTTTTCTCTCTGTGTCATATTGTACGTTCTTGAATCAGACAGAGGCAGAATTGGTTGGCACATCACGAGGGTACAAAAGACTTGTGCAATTTTTTAACTCCACCTGATCACAATAGGCTTCCATCATAAAGTAGGACATTAGTTTGTTAAAAATGTAAGGATGTGTCACATCAGATGAAGAATCCAGGCTCAGACTCCCAGCAGAAGGTTAGTCTCCCGACACTCTCGCCAAGGAAGTTTCCTCAAAGTTGCATCCCTCTGCTCTGGGAGGGCCAAGAGGAACGACAAGCCTCCGGTTTTAATTAGGCTTTTTTTTTTTTTTTATCATAGAGCAGTTTTCATTGAGACTGGAGCTGCTGTAACACGTGTAAAGGTAAAAGTGAACTCAAGGTATGTTATAGACAACATTTTCAACACACTGTATAATACAAGCAAAATCAATTAAATAAAAATAGAAAGTTTTAGGATGTTTTGTGCCTCTTTCTGTTTTAGTTATCATTAATTATTCAGACATTCTTATTTTCTGGTTATCATCAAGGGATGAATTAATAAATAATATGAAAAGTAAATAAAAAAACTGAGTAGAAAATTATTTCAGAATAAAAGCAGAAGTAACTGTATTTGAAGAGAAAACTGGAGTGATATTGCCTTCTGATTTGATCATCCATCCATCCATCCATCCATCCATCCATCCATCCATCCATCCATCCATCCATCCATCCATCCATCCATCCATCGTGCTCACTGAGAGGCAGCAGCTCTACCAACTGTGCCACCGTGCTGCCCTGCATGACACGCATTAAACAAGAGATAATTGCTCAAAATACTTGCAGGGATGAGTCTCAGCTACTACCACACCAAACTTTCGCTCAAAATCTATAAAATTACACCAGGAAATGATCACTTTCTGAGAGTTTTATATAATTTTGTCCACTGGTTTAGGGAATATGTTGCTGGCAGACTGACAAGTGAACACAAAAACACTTTTTCTTTCTTGTTTTTCTTGCAGAATCACACGTGGTTTCTGTTTTTTGTTCTTTAGCTCATGGAGGAAAAACTTCAGAACAGTGCAGTGTGACGACTCAGCTCCTGGAACAAGCCTGTTGAGCGCCTGAATTATTTTCCACAACGAGTATTTTAAGGGGTTGGAGGCCACCGTTAACATGAACTGAATCTCTGTCCCTCATGTGTCTGTTAGCTGTGGAGATCTGCGGGGCTTCACATAAACAGTGGAAGCAGAGAACTAATGAGAGCTGTCATCATTTTGTCAGGTCAGATGTTCGCATGCTGCTTTTGTTTGTTTAATCTGAACAGAAGCAGGAATCTAAACACCAGCTTTTTTTTTTAGGGAAACTCAGCACAGTTTCTCTGAACGTTGCCAGGTAACCTCACTGTGATGATGAATTATACTTAATTAATCAATAATTGTTTATCACATTGTAGAATGGAGTAATTATCACCCACAGCTGAAGACTAAATGGTGATAATGTTTTACCCGTGTCTCAGGGTTTGTCTGTCTTTTTGCATAAAATCTCAAGAACGACGAAATCAATTGTATTAAAACTCAGAGAAAGAATTCGACGTGCGTCTCCCTTCTAGAATTGCGCCGCTCAGGGTGGCTGCATGTTGGAGTAGCTCTGTTACATTCATTCTGAGTTATTACTTTTCAAAACTTTAATTTATCTTTTTTCTGGATGCAAGTCGCCACAGCTGGGCACCGCTAATTAAAAAATTAGTTCCACAATTTCTAAAACGCTTATTAATTTTTTTAGGTCCACAATTTCAAAAGCACAAATGTCTTATGAAAATTAGGGGAAGCTAATCTAATCCGCTATTTATATATTTATATATTTATATATATATATATATATATATATATATATATATATATTTATATATAGCCGGCAGCGTTATCAATATTTGCACTACACTGCCAACTGAAAAGTAACAAAAATGATCCTAAAAGGATGAAATTACAAAAATCAAAGGATTTATTTAATACTTTACGTACATATATTCTATTCGGCCACGAAATTAACAAAAAATAGAATGATCTTTTAATCCCTAAAACCACGTTTAAATCTCAAATACACGGGTGTGTCGCCACCGCATTTATACATAAAGTAACCCAAATACATTAAACTAACGACTCGCCGTCGAATGGTCGACACAAAAGACACAATAAAATCATCCGGCCACGTTAATTTGGCTTGAAACAGCGGGGTTGTCTGCGGATTTATCCATTAGTAACCCAGCACAACCAGCCGGCAGACACAGAGTTAGCGTCTATAGGTAGTCAACAGATTTAATGAAAAGTAACTAAAATACATGAAAATAACGACTCACCGTCGAATGGTCATCACAAAACACACAATAAAATCATCCGGCCACGTTTATTTGGCTTGAAACAGCGGGGTTGTCTGCGGATTTATCCAAGTACCCAGCACAAACAGCTAGCCACAGAACTAGCCCTCGAGTTCACGACTGACCCGGAAGTTGTCATCAACATGGAATAGTCCATTTTTAGTAGGGGGATAAAGAAATCGACCGTTTTTTTAATTGCGTATTTAATGATCGTTTTCATCGTAACTATAATTATTTTTATGTTAAATGTACATTAACAAGCAGGATCAATGTTAGTGATGTAGGTGACTGCACGGGGCGAGGCGGGGCCGGGGCCACTGCTGAAATGGGACCCCCAGGCATTTACCTACATGGTAGAGCCGAGTCTGTTCTCAGCTCTGCCCCCCTCACCCTCACACCCTTTCCTCCTCTCTGCTGTTTACGGTGGGGAAAAAGGTAAAACAAGCAGCATAAGAGCTTGTAAATAAGTTTATTGGTTTTTACTGATAGATAATTAGTTATTAGCGGTACTGCATTTTAAATAAAAATAGCACAAATCCGCTTATGAATTATAAAAGTTAGTCAATTCACAAAAACGCTGACAAAAAGTTTAGGTCCACTGTAAGCGGAATAGCGCTTTAGCGCTCCCTAGCGTTCATCCACCCACCTTTGCAAGTCGCTATCTTCGAATGATTACATCCTCTGGTATCACATGCTGTGCAACTGAAAGGATTTTTACTGAAACCTTTTTACTTTTGGGCATTTGTTATGATGTGTAACCATGGCAACAAGGTTTTTTTAACGAGCAGCTGACTAACATCTTAAAAGGTCAAATATTTCAACTACAGCCGCAAATCCCAAATGAGTTGAAAAGGAGGCACCATGGACGAATCCCTGTCAACCTGGCAGTGGTGCTTGAGTACTTGAAGATCCTGGAGCTGGTGGGAAACTCCGCTTGTGACAATGGAAGGACTGGGATCGTCCCCCAACACCTTCAGCTGTCTGTCCGTGGTGACAAGGAGCTTGACAGACCGATGGGAGGAGTGACCAGCACTCAGGGAGTCTTGCAGTCCAGCTGTGCAGGAGGACAGAGAGGCCCGCTGGATCTGACAACAAGCTGGATCTGGGTGGACATATCGGTGTCTGTGGCCAGATTCACTGCAGGAGATCCTTCCTGCCCACAGTTATCAGCATCTATAACAACTCTTGAATGAAACCAAGATGATGAGCTATGACAACACTTTATTTCCCTCTGGGATTAATAAATTATTTTTTAATTGAATTGAACTGAATTGAATCAACAACTGATTAACTTTCTAACCTGATTTAAGATGGCTGACTCATCTAATTAGCCTTAACCAACGCAAAAATGGATGTAAGCCAATCAATTTAGCAGACATTGAGGTAGAATTGTGGTCGTAGCTGACAGGCATTCACAACACAAGCTCTGAGTGTGGCGTCTTGCATTACCCCATGAGCGTCATCAAAATGATTACGGTCTGACGTTTCTCAACACAAGATCTTATTCTTAAACTCTAACTGGGTAGTTGTTTCATCAAAGAATGCTAGGTCTGTAAAAAAAAAATCAGAAAGTGTTATTTAAATGTTTTTGTCTTTTCCATAAATCTTAAAGTCAAATCAATCAGCCTCTGTAACAGAAACTATTATTTTTTTAGTCTACCATGAATTAGTCAGACTGTGGAGAAGATGACCAAGCTCATCCGGTATGCAAAAGGAAATAAGATGCATCATATCTCCACCCTGGAAGAAAGTAGTTACATCAGTGGAGGATCATTATGAAAAAAAAAAAAAAAACAGTCTTCCAGTGGGAGGAAACAAGTGCTGCTGGATTATTGATGTGCTAACAGCTCTGCAATTACAATATTATACACAGGTCCTTTAAGAAGATGAGATGTTTCACTGATTTGCACAGATTTACCTGAGCGTAATAATGTCTGCATGTGTTTACACATCAATCAGTGCAATTAACTTATATCAGACCAACAAGCCACTTTTAATTATTATGCCTGAAAGATATGATAAATAGCACAATAAAGTGAAGCTGCACAGCAGGACAGTAACAAAGAAAGATAAAGAGGAAATTAAGGACTTATTATCCCTTGAAGAAATGAACACTGCCTGATGCCTTTCATGCCAGTTTTTTTATTTATTACCTTGAGATCATCTTATTGTTAGAAAGGATGGGTTTTAACATTTTGATCAAGCCTTATAAATGAAATTGTTTGCAATCTCAAACAATTTTAAGAGATCTCCATAAATATGTTGTTGCTCAGAGTGTGTGTTGTGTATATCAGCTACCACACCACGTTTTAACTCAATATCTGTTAATTTATCTAATTTATAGTCATGATTGTCTTGGCTAAAGTTGGTTAGCTGTGGTAGGCACTTAAATTAGGTTGAACCCCACAGGTAATTTGTAATAGATTTACATTCAGTGAAATTCTAAGCATTTTATTTTTTAAATCCATCAGTTAGTTGATGAGATATTTTGCTAACATACATCCAGCGTTAAATCCTGTGGTTATTGTCAGTGTTTTAAAAATAGACGTGTGATTAGTTAGTGCTTGGAGTATAAGTTGGGGTTGATTCTACCAAAGTTTAGCTCAGTATCTAAAAAAAATAATAACATGGTTGGACATTTTTTACATCCTAAAGTGGGTTGAATCTATTGATAACGTTCTGAAAGTTTTATTAAAATACATCAAGGTTTATGAAATATTTGGCTAACACCGTGTGATAAATAAACACTGACATGAGCAAAGACAAAAAAAATAGCTGTTGATTTCATGGGTTGGCGAAGATTCATATTGTCCCTGACAGCTTTAGATGCTCAATTTAAATGAAAGTATCTGAAATGCTAAAGCACAAAGAAGGTGTTATATGCACTAAACAGGAGCAAAAACTCTGATTTGTCTGCTGTTATTGAAGGCCAATAACTTAAGAAACTTCGTATAGATGCTTTTTTATGTATTGTGCAGCCTTAGCCTTAGTGTGGTAAGAGGTAAAGAGAGTCCAGACTGAATGGAGTGGATAGATACATTTTTCTGATGTTATTTGTGGCAACTAAAGGGTGTCAGCAAAGGTCAAATGAAACATTTACAAGACAGTGGTGAGACCAGCTATGTTGTGTGGTCTGGAGACAGTGGCACTGACAACAACAAAAAAACACAGAACGAACTGGAAGTTGAAGAGCAGAAGATGCTGAGGATAAAAGTGATAAGGATGGATAAGCTTAGGAATGAGATCATCAGAGGTACAGCACATGTTGAATAACTGGGAGATAAAGTTAGGGAGGCCAGACTGAGATGGTTTGAACATGTCCAGAGGAGGGACAGTGGGTACATTGGTAGAAGGATGTTAGAAATGCAGCTGCCAGGAAAAAGACAAAGAGGAAGGCCAAAGAGGAGATATA
>JBBPBX010016316.1:25321-48304 GCA_038048925.1 Garcialebias charrua
GTACTTTATTTGCATTTATTCATGGTGTCTTAAGTGTTTAATAAATCATAAAATTTTAATACTACTACATTGTAACATCAAGAGAGCAACATTTTTTTTATAGCAAGCCATGTTTATTAAAAAAACAGATCTACTACAAGAACTACACAGAATTATATAAGGCCTATTTGATTAGACTACTATTGCCATTACTGTACAGTTATTGTACCAAAAAATGTACCTCTGTAATGTACAACGTTGTATATACAAAGTACATCTGAACACAGGATTCTCCAGTAATACAGAGACAACTATAAATAGATTTGACATTAGTCTTCTTTTAAGTTCTGTCTTTTCCAAATGGACACAAAAAGCATATTTAAGAATATTCAACTCTTAATGTATTATCCCCACACGGTTAAGTCCACATGCAGACCAAGTTGTTCAAGTGCACAATGATTGATTTGAGATCAAAGAAGATCCTGCAACAGAGACAAGCACACCAACCCCCCACATGCACGTCTGTGTCTTGTGTGAAAGTGTTGACAAGGTGATTTCTTGTATTATTTTTTTTGTGTCACACAAGCGCACACAGTCCCTCTAGTTGTCACATTGAGGCAAAAGGAAGAGAAAAAGCATAAAACACACCAAGAAGGTCTATAAAGATTTCAAGAAAAGTTGACAATTATAACAGTTTATTACAGGGATGCAGACTGTACTGTAGATTTAGGGGGAAATGTGTGATAAAACAGGAACATTTGTTTGTTATTTCCCCCCCAAGACAATAAACTACAACAAAGTTTTATGCTCTGTGCTTTTTAGTTTTTTCACATACTGTAGATACAACTTTGCAAAAAAAAAAAAAAAAAAAGAAGGAGCAAATAACATGGAACAGACCAGACCAGATGTTTTAGTTTCCTCACTACATTTCCATTAAAACAAAATGTTTCACTACTGGTGTTGAGACAATACTGACTGAAGACATCTTAAATATCAAACCACTTGAGCCCAGTGCGTACAACTGCAGAACCAGAACTGCTTTCCTGCGCATCTTCTAACGCTCATCTTAAAATGGTAGTTAAACTTCTGAAATGGGATTCTGTGGAAATTATACACACAATTGTGGATTCTAAGACTAGATGCACCGATCTAGATATTAGTATCGATATCAGGAAAATTCTAGATTGGGTACCGGTAGAGATGCACCAATCCGATATTAGTACAGTACCGGTATAGATATCGAAAAACCATGAGCGGGTATGATAACGTGACCAATCTATCTGCCAACCAAGCTAGTGAAGCTATTGTTTGTTCTTCTTATTTCAGCTCCTTTATTATTTATTTTACATTATATTTAGAATTTCTGAACCATTTGAAAGGTTTGTTGAAGTTAATTTTTCCCCCCATATTTGACCAAAGTTGTTAACCTACTGTTTTTTTTTTTTCAGTTTCAGAATCTTTATTATTTATTTTACACTGGATGTTATACTCATACCTGCACTGACTGAACAAATTAAAGTTGTGTTGTTTTATGTCTGACCAAGATTGTGAAGATATTGGTGTTTAAGTGCGCTGCACTGGTGCAGAGTTTTCAATAAATTTGTACCGTATTTTCTGGCCTATAAGTCACAGTTTTGTTTTACTAATTTGCATGTCCTGCGTCTTATGGGGCGAAGCAACATATTTAGGGATTTTTTCCCATATTTTTTAGACCAATTTTTGGCTGAGATATGACCGTTTCCATTCATTCTGACGGAAAAAACTTTCGGCCGCCAGGGTCCACCGACCGTTCCCAGCTCATGTGTCCGACAGAAGCCTCCTCTGCTCGGACTCACTCTGTCGCAGCACGGCCTCCTGCTCTCTGGAGGTCTGAACTACTGTTACCTCAGTGTTTGTTAGCAAAATAGCTCAAGAACCACAGGACATATTTTGATGAAACTTACAGAAAGTGATCACTGGATGGACATTTACAATGTATTAGCTTTAGAAGATGTTTGAGTGAAAATTCAATTTATTTACAATTTATTTTCGCAGCGCGCGCGACCGTATGGAAGACCGTCAAAGCGAAACAATTTAAATCCAGTAGATTTGACCATTACGTGCATTTATTAAGGTAAAGTTAAGCTCAGATACACTTTTACTATAATGTCAGCAAACAAATATTTTTTTAGGTGTTTATTTTAAATAAATGAAGTGTATCCGCTCACTGCGCGTGCACGCTTCGCAGCACCGACGTAGCGAAACTATTTTTTAAAATTCAGCTTATTTGACCATTACATGCATTTAAAAGTTCAGCTCAAACACATCTTTGCTATAATTTTCAGCAAACAAATAATTGTTTTTAAGTGTTTATCTTGTTAAAGTCCTTCCGTGCACGCTCCTGCGGCCATTTCGCAGCCAATCCATTTTTGGCAAAACACGGCCCACATTTCCGGGTTGTCAGCGGTGATGCGTGACGTACGCGGCGCGTCAGCGGTGACGCATAATAGATGCGACGTATACGGAGGTGCGACACGTTTATGGATTTTTCCACTTTATTGGACATAATTGGACTAATGCGACATACAGGGCGGAGCGACTTTAAGGGCGGAAAGTACGGTAATTCATTACGTTTATGTCGGTGTTTTAAAAAACCAATTATTTAATTCAACAGTTTTTCAGACTTATATTGGTATCAGATCGATATATACCGATACTAAACATCAGATATCTGTATCGAAAGTGGAAAATGTGGATCAGTGCATCCCTATCTAAGACGGCAGGAATCTTCTTTGGTCTTGGTCATGATCATACAAGTCTTGATTTAAGCCATTCAGTTACCCACAACAGGTAAGATATTAATTGTTAATAACCTATTCATAGAATCCCCACTTTAAACAACTCAAACTATCCCTTTAAGTTTGCATCTGTCTGTGCTGTGCAGGCAGGGCTCAGGAAGGTGCCTACTTACTCTGTATCTGTGCATGTGCACATGTCTGTACACGGATCAATATAACAGTCCACGCTGGATCAGATTTGTTTAAAATTCTTGGCGTTAACTGAGAATAAGCGATAATAAAAACAAAAATATGCTTAAGTTAAGATGAGGTGGTTGGTTGTGCTTTTATCCACGCACACTCAGAAGGATCCTCAGCCGCATGCTTCCAGTTATGATTATTCAATATACATACACGGAATTAGAATAACTCAATCCTTTTTTGCTGTTAATTATGCAATATTTAAGTAAAAGGAGCTATAGTAGATGTAACTGGGTTTTAAGTTGTTTTATAGCTAAAAATATATATATATCAGTCAACCAGCTTGGTGGTGTGGCTGCTGTGCACGGTCCCGGCGTTTAGCTGCCTCAAAACACCACCACACCCATTAGGAGCAAATGTGTGTGTGTGTACGGTCTATAAAAACATAAAAATGCTGTGTTTCAGTGGTCCCCTACACGTGTAGCAGAATTGTTTTAAAAAGCAGCTTTTATTGTTTTATTGCTATGTTTGATTTAGAATTACAGTTGGCCATATTAAGTGTACGAGTCATGTTATGCTCCCAGTGTGGTTCTGAACAGCAATAAAAAACAAAGGAGAAGAGATAAAGTATAGCTCCGGATCACATGACTTGCACTGATGTTTAGCCCAGTTTTTCATCGTTTTGTCATACCGAAGACCCACTCCTAATTCCCTCTGAAGCAGTAAGTCAGTGTGTTTCATCTCTGCAAAACGAGAGCTTCACTGTTCACAGTCTACTGTCAGAAATCAAACGCTTTCATCTGATCTGCTTGTCACGGGTTCAATAAAAAGAAAAAAACAAAAGGAAAACCTGTCATGTCTATTATACAAAACACAATCAAACAGTGCTTCTTGTTCCTTGTGTACATCTGTGTGTAAAGGAAAGTAACACTCGAACACACCTCCACTCAAACAAAGCTATGTCCAAAACGAGCGTTCGCAGATCTGCTTGTGTCCGACCCTGAATCCACGTAAGGAATCTGGTTCTGCACCGTTTGATGGCTGAGCTGTAGTAACGCAGAGCTGCCACAAGAGGGAAAACTCTTGTAGCTTGAGAAAATAAAAATAAAAATTCATTTTCAAGAACTTTGCGCACCAGGAAGTAAATGCTACATGGGAGTTGTGGGTTCTACACAAAATGACTGAAGTGAATTTTGCACGTTCAAGAACAGATGTGAGAATGTAAGAGTTTCTTAGAGGAACTATTTTGCAGTTGGTTTAGGAGAATTAAGCTGGGCAGGACTTGTCGTTGGACTGGGGTGGAGGTGGAGGAGGAGGGGTGTGAGGGAGCGAGTGTGTGAGGGGTGTAAGTGGGGGAGGTGGCGTGGGCGGTATGGTGGAAGTTGGGGAGCCCATTGCTGGACTCCCAGTCCCTCCTCCACTCTTTGGGAACACCACCGGCTTGGGTCGTGTAGCTGGGGGGCGCTGTTCCCTAAAGGAAGGTACAGATGAAGAGAGAGAGCAGGAGGATAAGGAGGGGGACGTGGCAGAGGGCAGGGGGCTTCTCAGCTGGCTCTTAGCAGGGCGGAAAGACGACGGGACGTCGCTGGCTGAGGAGGCGCTGCGCTGGAGTGGGTGTAGATGAGAGGACACCCCCTCACTGTCCCGCAGCAGACGGGAGTGCAGAGGACTGGAGGGCTCCGAAGCTCCGCCTCCACTCATGCCTTTCAGCTGCTCCAGTGTGTCCAGGACCACGTCAGGGGTGTGTTTGGAGGAACTTTGTCTTTCAAACTTATTGAGCTCACTCAGAGCCGAGTCCTGAATGTCCTGCAACGATTGGAGACACGAAGTAAACACATGCAGGATGGGAAAACCAAAGCTCAGCTCAGTTCAGTTTATTTATATAGCTTCGAGTCACAACAGAAGTCGTCTCAGGGCACTGAACAGAAACATTAACGTATAAAAAAAAGCAAGTTAATAAAATTATTTGTCTGAAGAGCAGACTGTTTCGAGTTTAACTTCATCGCCGACTCTCATTTTGAGCAAGCATGAAGGTGACAGTGGAAAGGAAAAACTCCCTCGTGAGGAAGAAACCTTTAGCAGAACCAGACTCAGGACAAGTGGCCGTCTGCTTCAACTGGTTGAGTTTGAGAGGAACAGGAAGGAGGAACAGATACACAATGGCAGGTCGAGAATCACTTGTTAATAGAACTAGTATCAAATGATAGGCCTGTCACGATAACAAATTGTGCTGGACGATTGATTGTCTCAGAAATTATTGCGATAAACAATAATATTGTTTGAAATTTGACAATAATTAGTAATTATTGTCAAATTTAAGAATAAATGTTGGTTAATTTGTTTTGAGTGTAGTACTGTTTTACGACCACTGGGTGGCAGTATAAGACTATATAAGTATAAGTGTAGTATAAGTGGTGAGACCAGCTATGTTGTATGGTCTGGAGACAGTGTCATTGACAAAAAGACAGGAGAAAGAACTGGAAGTAGCAGAAATGAAGATGCTGAGGTTCTCCTTAGGAGTGACAAGGATGGATAAGATCAGGAATGAGATCATCAGAGGTACAGCACATGTTGAACAACTGGGAGATAAAGTTAGGGAGGCCAGACTGAGATGGTTTGGACATGTCCAGAGGAGGGACAGTGGGTATATTGGTAGAAGGATGTTAGAAATGCAGCTGCCAGGAAAAAGACACAGAGGAAGGCCAAAGAGGAGATATATGGATGCAGTTAGAGAGGACATGGAGGTAGTTGGAGTGAGGACAGAGGATGCAGAGGACAGAGTGAGGTGGAGGAGGATGACTCGCTGTGGCGACCCCTGAAAAGGGAAAAGCCAAAAGAAGAAGAAGAAGAAGGGTGGCAGTATAAGACTGTTTGAAGTGAATGGTGGAGAGCCAGGAAGCGAGCAGCGTTTCTTTAAGAAAAATGGGAGGGAGGTCCCTGGACATGACATGGGCTGTCTCTCTTTGGTTCTCAAAATGGCGGACGCTCGGTGTGGTTTGAGCTCTTTAGCATAGCATTTGTCACACAAAGCTTTAAATAAAAAAATCAGTAAACAAGTTCTCCACTTCTTTTTGTAGAGAAAAACAACTTTTTACACGAAGGCACGGGTTTTAACCGTGAATTTTGGAGCTTCGACAAAACAGACCCCCCCCNNNTCTGTTAGCTTAGCTTGTAGATTAGCTTCTCAGCTTAGCTGCTTTTAACGATCCAAAAAAGCAATTTTGGACGGTTAAAACAGATTTTAAAAAGAAAAGAGAAACGGAGAAGTCAGTGAAGAGCACCGGAGTTTAGCTTTGTAACAACTAGTGTCTTCAGTAGAAAGAGACATCAAGAAACAATAAAGAAACAATAAAGCTGAAAAATGAAAATGAGGTCGATAATTTTCATTTATCATGCGATTAATTGATTTATTGTTTATTGCGACAGGCCTATCAAATGAAAACTATTCAATTTTAACAATTCATTTTAGGAAACGAGGTCAATTTGTCCTCCAGTAGTCTAAGCCTATGGCAGCTTAAACAAGCCAACCCTAACTATAGGATTTATGAAAAAAGAAAGTCTTAAGTCCAGTCTTAAAGTGGACAATGTGTCAGCCTCATGGACAGAAACTGGAAGTTGGTTCCACAAGAGAGGAGCCTGATAACTGAAAGACCTTCCTCCCATTCTGCTTTTGGAAACTCTAGGAACCGCAAGTAAGCCTGCAGTCTGAGAGCGAAGTGCTCTGTCAGGAAAACATGGAACAATACGATCTCGAATATAAGATGGAGCTAGGTTGTTGAGAGCTTTGTAGGTTAGAATTAAGATTTTGAATTCTATTCACGGTGCAGTAAGAATCTGAATGTACCTGTGAGCTGAGCTCCACCTGGGCTATGACCTCAGGGTCTAGTGGTCTGTGGTTGCTGAAGCTCTTGGAACGTCCTGCGGGAGCAGTCTTCCTTAACTGTGGACTCTCCACCTAAACGTACAGATCAGCCTCTGTTGAATATCTTCAGCTTCACCAACAGCCTGTCCATTTATGACCTGCGGTACCTTTGTATTGAGCGAAGAGTGACGAGTGACCGAGTTGAGGATGCTGTGAGTGCTGACGGGGCGTTTGTCTCCAGTGTCTTTCACCAGAGCCCCACCAGGAAGAGAGGCTGCTCTCACTCCTCCTCCCCCACTGCTGCCAGTGACTGGACTCGTAGTGTCGCTCTCTGAGCGAAACGGTCTCCGGATGTTCCCGGGTTCAGGTCGTTTTCTCATCCTGAGGGCAACAAAATGTTTCAGTTACGTTTTAAAATAATTTACCCAAATGCTGCGGTTCACTCCAAACTCATGGTTTGGCATTTGTTGCCAAACAACCCAAACGCATTCAAACGAGCATGTGCAGGGGTGGTGTTATTTTGTGTAAACCAGTGGTTGGCAACGCTAATCCAAAAATTAGTTCCGCTATTTCTAAAGCACTAATTAATTTATTTAGGTCCGCAATTTCAAAAGCACTAATGTCTTATGAAAATTAGGGGAAGCTAATTCTAATCCGCTAATTAAATTCAACAATTGGTAGCAGCAAGTTATGCAATATTTGCACTACACTGCCAACTAGCGGTGCATGAACTGTTATACAGTAAGTTGTTTGAGTTTCAGAGTATTTAGTTTGGTTCTCTTCAACAGGTTTGACAAGGACAAAATGTACCCATTCCAAAGTCTGTTAGCTAAACTGCAGACATATTTGGCTGTTTTTTTTTCTTCTTTTGTTACTTTTAGTACCACTAGATCGCATGTGTCAAACTCAAGGCCCGTGGGCCAAATCCGGCCTACCATAACCGTTTCTGTGGCTCTCTACACCCTAGAACTTCAAGATAACAGTTGTAAGCATGTTGCTCTCAGGTGATGGGTCCCCATCCCTACACTCCCTGGTCTCTCTGTTAATTGTCTTGCTTATCTCCTCCATTTTGTTGTCCAGGTGTTTGTGATTGTCATGCTGTGTGTTCATGTACCTGTATATAAAGTCAGGGATTTTTTAATTGATAAAGCTCTGTATATGTTGTATAACACAATCATTGTTCCACATTTAATCTATTGTATTGAGGTTTGGGGAAAAGCGTGCAAAACAATTACAAAGCCTGTTTTTATTTTACAAAAGAGAGCTGTAAGAGTAATCACCAGAAAACATTTCAGTCACCCATCAAACACCTTGTTTCTTCAGCTAAATTTATTGAAATTCCAGGAATTGGTAGAATATAGTATTTTATCAGTTATGTATAGGGCTCATAATAACACATTACCTTTAAATATCCAAAGAAATTTAGACAAAGTTATTACAATCTTAAAGGGACAGATATTCATCAAACCACAATTCAGAACCAGCTTAAAGGGACGGTCTACCTCAATTCAGGGAGTTGGATTGTGGAATGTTCTGGAGAGTGATGTTAAAAATGCAAAATCAATTCATTCATTCATTCATTCAACCTTTATTTATACAGGCTAGCCTCGTTGAGTCACGGGGACTCATTTACAAGAGGGACCTGTCTCACTCACACCAAACAACCATCCACTCTCACACTCACACCTAGGGTCAATTTAGAGTCACCAATCAGCCTAACAAGCATGTTTTTTGGTCTGTGGGAGGAAACCGGAGTACCCGGAGGAAACCCACGCATGCACGGGGAGAACATGCAAACTCCACCCAGAAAGGCCCCGGACCGGGATTTGAACCGGCAACCTTCTCGCTGAGAGGCAGCAGCTCTACCAGTTGTGCCACCGTGCTGCCCAATGTATACATTTAAGAAAAAGGTCAAAAAGGACTTGCTCAAAAACTATATATGATGTAGCTTAGTGTGTTTGTGTATTACAGTTAGAAAAATTAAGTAGAGTTATTCATTTTGTGATGTAGTTTGAAGGTTATCATTGGTTGAACAAACTGTGAAATAAGGGGCAGATATAATAAGATTTCATCTTCTTTCTGCTCCTTTCATTTTATCCTACTTGTATTCTTGTATCTGATGAAACTGTTTTGTATTGTTCTTTTAAAATGAATGAATAAACATCAAATCAAATCAAAAATAAGTCTGTATCTCTGTGTTTATCGTTGTCCTGGCATTGTCTCCTGTTGCCTCTGTCTCCTGAGTTCCTTGTGATTCCCTGAGTATGTAAGTTTGCTGCCCTGTCTATTTTATGTTCTTAATTTCTGTGGCCGTCGCGGACGCCATTTTGAAGAGTCCTAATGGTGAACTACTTTTTTTAAATCCAGCAGATTTGACCATTTCGTGAAACTCTCAAGCTCAGAAAAACTTGTGCTATAACGTCAGCTATGAAATATATTTTTTCTCAGCAAAGAAACAATTGTTTTACCGTGTTTTCTTGTAAAATCCTGGCTTCTTTGGCCGTCGCGGACGCCATTTTGAAGAGTGCTAATGTGGCGAACTTTTTTTTAAATCCAGACGCGTCACGTAGGCCGCTGAGAAACATCCACAAGTTCAGTTCACCCTCCATGTTAAAAAGTCTTCGTCTGACTCTTCGAAAACAAGCAATAAGGCTCCAGAGTAACACACTGGCTGCTAACTGCTATAGAGAGAGCACACACCAAGAGACTGAGGGGGACGCTTTTTTGTCACGGACCACATCCGGCGCTGCTCGTAAATACGTTATTTCGTTTTTACTGATAGATAATTAGTTATTAGCGGTACTGCATTTTAAATAAAAATAGCACAAATCCGCTTATGAATTATAAAACTTAGTCAATCCGCTGTAAAGCTAACAGATTATTTAGCTACGCTAAAAGCGGATTAGCGCAACAGCGCTACCTAGCGGTGGGAGGCCCACCACTGGTGTAAACTTTGAACACAACATGAAGGATTTTTTACATGAGGAACTTAACTTTGAGCTCAAATTATTCCAGGTACAGGTAGTCCCCGACTTACGAGCGCTCTTACATACAAGGTCCCGGACTTACGAGCTGGCGAAAGAGAAGTAAATTTGTAAAAAATACAGCACTTTTTTGTGTTTTTAGATGAAAGTGTGTTAGCTAACCGTTTGGAAACACGTTTCCGACCATGTTTATGAACTAATATGAACGTTTTTGATGAAAAACGAGTGTTCGTAGTAGCGCTAGCATAAATGTTCCAACTTACGAGCGAAAATCCGGACTTACGAGAACACGTGCTTCGTGTTCCAACTTACGAATTTTCGTGTTACGAGCAACTCGCAGGAACGGAACTCGCTCGTAAGTCGGGGACTACCTGTATATATATATATATATATATATATATTATATATATATACATATATATATATACATATACATACATATATATATACATATATATATACATATATATATATATATATATATATATACATATATATATATATATATATATATATATATATATATATATATATATATATACAGCAAACCCTCGAGTTACGTCAGGGATTGGGACCTACGGGTGTGACTTAGGTCGATGTTGTCGTACCTCGCGGACCAAAAACACCTGCCTGTCGTAGGTCCGCGTTTCTGACATAGGTCGCGGCTATACCGCTAACGGAGCGCCGCACACATATTTAACGGCATGAGACTGAACAAGCAGACATACTAGGCCATAAACATGCACAGAACTTTACATGTACAGTAAATGAATACTGTACAATAAATAAAAAATATAATGTCTTACTTTGAGCTGGTCAAAGCCTGCCTTCGTCTTTTAGCATCAGCTCGCACCCGTCCGAGCTCCCCCAGCTTCCTTACGCTCCACACGCACACACGTGGTCAAAACTGTTTAAAAGAAGGACTGTTAGCTTCTTAACTTCATACATTTGGAGCCAGAAAAAAAAACTTACTGAAAGCCGTTTCTCCGCGATGTTCCTCCATCCAAAACAAGCTGCTCTGCGTTAGCTGCTGTTAGGCCCCGCCATTAGCAACACTTGTTAGCATGTCAGTTCATTCAAAAAGGCTGTCGGCTTTGTATCTCCGCGTTAGCTCGGTGTCCCCCGACATCTTAGGCTGCCAGGCGGACATTTGCGGCGAGCTCCCGGCCGCAGATGGCCCCTCCGCGGCATGTCGGCTCGGTGTCTTCGCCTGTGTTAGCTGCTCTGTTAGCTGCTGTCGTTAGCATGTCGGGCGGCGTTGTGGGAGCGATCGCGGGGCGATCCGCGGCTGCTCCTCCGGGCCTGAGACGTCCACAGAGTTGACCGAGTGTTTCCAGCTAATTTATCCGTATGAGGCAACCCTGATCGGACACACGGTCCTCTAGAGCCAGCTGACAGGAGCCTGGTGGAGCTCCATTGACCGCAGTAGACAATTGTAAAATGGCGACCGGAAACGACCGGAAGTTGCGTAAATACGATAAAATTGTAATAAAAACATAATATTAATAATTATACTTTATTTATAAAGCCATTTAAAACAACCACAGCTGCAACAAAGTGCTGTACACATGAAATTAATAACATTTAAACACACACAAAAAAAAAATATATATATTTTTTTTATCATATTTTTATTAAATATGATAAAATCGTAAGTCTGAGTTGCCGTAGGTCGCGGGTGTCGTACCTCGAGGGTTTCCTGTATATATATATATATATATATATATATAGTATATATATANAGCACCCTGTGTTGTTTACAAAGTCAGTGATTTGCTTTGAGCCAGTCTCCCTCCGTGGGACATGTTTCCTTGTCTATAAGATCTGTCATTATAGCTGTAATATGCTTGGCTTTTCTTAGAAACCTGCTCAGCAGTAATGCACAAATTTACAGCAGTTCTCTCTCAAAGCCAATCACGCTAGGCACTGTTTGACAAATGCTCTACTTTGGAGATCAGGAGCCTGGGGCACATACATACTTCTTCTATCTAAACAGACTTTCCACTGGATGACACATTAACAAAAGCCTTTATGACAGAAAGAGGTGTTATTCTGTTTGTCAGGCATGAAATTGGGAGTACATTTAGCACAGGATGTTTAATGTGAGATGAGCTGAAGATTCACATCAAATGCCTCTGGAATTAAACCTAGGCTGCTGCAGTAATAATATTTTAGGAATACATATTACAAATGCTGTAGAATATAACAATATTGCAAAGTAATTAGAAGTAGCTCTCTTACCTTGTGTGAAGCTTGTGATAGTGGCATTTCCTCTGCCAAGGTTGATCAGGTAGCCATGTTCTGGGCCTGCAGTAATCCTAAATGTAACAAAACCATGTATGCTGTCTCGGTCCTCTGCTTTAAGGGTCTTGCTGGTGATGACAAAGCCCAGATGACCTGTCTCCAGAACCTGCATTGTTGAGGCACCTTTGTTTACTACAATATGTGGCACCCCATTATCCACAGAAAGAATTGTAATCCTCATCAATTGGGGCTTTCGAGTCTCAAAAACAGTGTCAGGGAAGACATAGAAGTCTGTATGGGCGCCGTCTGTGACAGTGAAGGAGAAACTGTCCTCTGAACTCTCTGTGCCATCATGTTTGTAGCTGATCAAGTTCTCATTCAGGTTTTGCTTTGTGAAGGAGGTGACAGGCCGGGTGTTGTTGAAGAGCAGGCGACCATGAACTGGGATTTGAGTAACTGTGAATTTCAAGAGTCTATCAACTGTGTCTCTGTCTTCTACTGTTAGTTCAAACGGTGTGATGAGCTTGTTTTCTCCCTCGGTCACCACCAGACTGTGTACTGTTACTACGGGCTTTTTGTTGTCCACATCAGTGATGGAGATACGGAAAGTGCGAAACACTGGATTGTAGCCATCAGTCACTTCAAATTCAAAGCTATCCATTTTCACCTCATCGTCAGCGGTGTGGATGTAGAAGATTTTATTACCTGCCATCTGGAGCTGTGTAAAGGATGAGATTGGCATCCCAGGTATGTCAGTGCATTCTAAGTGCCCCCTCACGGGAGCACGGGTGATGGTGAAAACTAAGTGTTCATCTGGGCTGTTAAGGTCACTTGTACTGAGAAGGTCAGTTGTCAAAGTAACTTTGCCACCCTCTTTAAGGGATACACCCTTACTAACCACATCAGGGAAGACCATGTCAATGCCACCAATTGTAACATAGAAGTATCTGTCAATTAAAGGGTTGAATCCATCTGTCACATCAAATTTGATGAGATCACGGATTCCCTCTTGTCCATTGTGGATGTAAACAATTAGTCCCTGATCCACTTCATTTTGTGTAAAATTCATCCCAACAGTTATATTTTGCAATTCACCAGATGATAATGTTCTTTGCAAATATCCTTGACCGGGCCCATATCTAATAATAAAAGTTAGCGTACTATCCTCAGAGTCCAGATCAGTAGCTTTTAAAACATTGTTGTTAATTACTTTAACTTCGCCTATCTCAATTTCAAGGCCATCATTGATGGCCATCCTTGGAGTTTCATCGTCCACAGGGATTACCATAACTATCACAGTTTTGTCTGCACTGAACTTTCCATCTGTGAGAATAATATGAAAACTATCCTCTGTTGTCTCTGAGCCATCATGCTCATACACAATAACGGAGGCCTCCCTGATCTGATCCAAAGTGAAGTTAGATACAGGGTGGGAGCCAGTGGTGAGCTGGTTGAGAATAAATCCATGCCTGGGAGGTTTGGTTATATAGAATGTCAGCTGATCAGCAGGGAGATCTGCATCAGCACCATTCAGGATGGGGGTGTCAATAACTATGTTCATCCCCTCCATAACTATAAATTCTCTCATGTAAATCTCAGGCTTTTCATCATTAGAGGGGATTATGGAGATGGGGAAAAAGTACCTTTCAGAGAAATTGATACCATCAGAGCATCTGAAGGTAAACCTGTCCTCTACTGGCTCGACTCCTTTGTGAATGCTTTGAACATAGTAAATGTGATTCTGTCTGATGTCCTTGATGGTGAAAGCACTAATAGCTGTGCCAGACCTGGATTTCTCTGAGCCTGGGGCTGGAGAGATGTTTTCCACATACCCTGAAGTGGGCTGTACAATAATTGTACAGAGAAGGTCATCGTTGGGGGTATCAACATCATTGGCACTTATATGAAGAATCTGAATGACATTCTTTTCTCCCTCTGTAACAGTGAACTGTGATCTAACAAAGACCTCTGGAGCCTGGCTGTCCAGCGGAAGAATAGTTACATGCACTCTAACACCTGTGATTTTATTTCCTCCCACAGTCCACTCATCAGACATATCAGTCAGAGTGAGATTGAAAAAGTCTTCTTTTGTGTTCAGACCTATCTCTCCACTGGTATGAGCATAGACCACAAATCCATTAATAATATCAGCCTGAGTGAATGTGTCAGATGGAACCCCTTTCACCAGAATTTCACCAAATGATGGTTTGTCTTCAACAATGAAGGTCAGTTGGAGGTCATCAGTGTCCTCATCTCTTCCCTGGATGACATTACTTGTAATTTCTGTAGCTTCATTTTCCAGTACATCCAAGTAGGAGCCTATTGTGCCAGCTGGAAAAATGATAGTTGGTGTTTCATCATCAACTGGTTTTATGGTAATCTTTATAGTTATTGGGACGATGTGCACCCCATCACTGACATCTATTTGTATTAAATCTATTGATGATTCATCTCCGCTATGAATATATGAGATCATGCCATTTCCAATGTGCTGCAAGTTGAAAGTATCACCCTTTTTCATATCAGTGAATGTAAACTGCAGCTGACCGTGAAGAGGAAGTTGTGTAATAGTAAAGGTTATTTTGTTGCTTTCTGTGTCTGTGTCTGTG
Source organism: Garcialebias charrua (assembly GCA_038048925.1). Classification (NCBI taxonomy): domain Eukaryota; kingdom Metazoa; phylum Chordata; class Actinopteri; order Cyprinodontiformes; family Rivulidae; genus Garcialebias; species Garcialebias charrua. The sequence continues at coordinate 39,957 of JBBPBX010016316.1, forward strand.
GTGTCCAGCTCAGCTCTAGTTAGAATATGTCTGCCACGTTCAAGCACAGTAAACCCTGCATTTGTTATTTGTGGTGGTTTGTTATCCACAGGCTTTAGAAATATTGTGAAAAATCCTCCTGCACCGTTTCCAGAATCATCCTCCACAGTGTACTTGAACTGTAAAACATGCGTGGAAATCCCAAGCTCAAGATCAGGTGGTTTGTAAGCTATTTTATGGTGGTTAATTTGTGCCTGAGTGAAACTTGTGACTTCAATGTTGGGGTTTTCAGTCAACACAAGAGCTCCCAATACAACAGGGTTATTATCATCTGTATCTGTTGGTGGTTGGATAATTGTGTATTTGAGATCCCGATCCTCTGAGTCAAGGTCTGTGTACCGGAGGGAGTTTTTCTTAAAGTATGTAAGCTGGTATTCATGCACAGTCATTTGTAGGGTGGTACCAGGGTACACCTCAGGCGGGAGGTCATCAACTGGGAGAATTTTTATGATAAATGTGCTTTTACCTGACTGATTAGGTGGATCATTGTCATCTTGTACTTTAAACACAAACTGATCCATGACTGTACTGGTGCTATGGAGCCCGGAGTGCTTGTAGAATAGTTTTCCATCAGTAATATCCTGCTGCAGCCATTCATTTACAACTTTTTCATACATTTCATCATCTGTATTAAACTTCCAGGAAGATGGGTCCTCTGGTGCCTCAGACTGGCGGAGCAACACCTGCCCGATTGTTGAAAAAGGAGGCTCTAATGTGAATTGTATTGTTGAATCTTCTGAATCGATATCAGCTGCACTGAGCATAAGTGAGGAAATTTGCATCAATTGGTTTTTGAACAAAATCAAACCAGTGTTGGCATTGATAATGGGCGGCTCGTCATCTGTTGGCACAACGGTGATAGGGAATAAAAACTCCACTTCATGTTTGCCATCTGTCATTCTGAAAATAATATTATCACTGTAAGTGTCACTGCCATCATGCTTGTAGGTCACTACTCCAGAATCGAGGTCAGCTGGGGTAAAATATTTTCTCCTGGAACCCAAAATGGTCAACTCTCCATGCCTTAGGCCATCAATGACAGTAATTTGGACTTTATCTAAATTATCTTCATCACTTATTTCCAGATTCTGTGAGCTAGACAAAGGCCTGGACTGACCTTCATACAGTAACTGCCCTGTATTTCTTGTGACCACGGGGGCCAGTGTGTTCATAGGCTTAACAACAATCATGAAAGCAAATGGGTCAGATACAGCCCCCTCTGTGTCCACCACCTCAAACTCAATCTGAAAAATTCTTTCAGTGTCTGAATCCACAGCTGGAGGTTTATATGCAATTTTCAATTCTTTGAGGTCTCCCTGGTAAAATGAAGTTATTGGTAAATTCCTGTCATCTGTGCTGACTATATAACCTTCATCAAAGGTGAGAGGGGAGGTGATATTGAAAATTAATTCATCAGGATTGGACTCCACATCCTCTGCAGCCAACATATCCAAAGTGACTGCTGTCATTACAAACTGGTCGACTTCCATCATCATCATGGCAACAAAGCTGGGTTTAGGAGGGGTGTTGTCCTCCCCGTCCTTTATTCTCACCAGAATCTGGAAGAATTCTTGCTTGAGCACGTTCCCTTCCCTGTCCTGTAATTCCACAAGCATGGGGATGTAATCTCTGTTGGGGGACTTTAAAGCAAAAGTGTGCTGATAGTGGGTGTTCATCTTTATAAAATCATCACAGTCTACCATTGTTCCCAGGCTGTCATCCACAATTTTTCCATATCTGGGCAGCATGCTGCCACTGGTGAGGGAGACGAGTTTACATTGTTGTGCACCCCTATCAAAGGTGAATTCCAATATTCCTTTGTCTATGGGATTACTTGTGCCAAACAGTTTGTCAACTGTAAGTGGCATATTCTTTGTGACCACTTCCAGCTGTGTGAAAATCACCTCCACCTCCATCATGAACGGGATTATAATTGTATCCGTTTGCGTGTCATACCTGAGCTGTAACCTCACCCTGTCCCTCGGAGGACTCCTGGAGCCAAAGTGAGAGTACTTCACGTCGCTGGGGCCAAATTCACATGGAAACTTTTTCGGAGACAGGTGCCCCGGCCTTTGAGACAGGGGATCGTTATCCAAAACTGTGACGCTGCATCTGTCACCGGGCTGAACTTGGATCACCAGATCGTTGATGGGATCGATGGAAACGGATCTCCCGAAAGGCACGCGGATCCCATTATTGGCGACCAATATTGCGTCTTCCGAAAACTCAGCCCTCAGGGCGTAGGACAACCCGTGGCTGTCGAAAACATCTGCATCACCTGTGAGGACGAGCGCGAGCAGCAGGATCAAAGCAGCAGCGCCAGTCCCGCGCAGGTGCGGGGCAAAAATAATAATCCGAGCCATTTGTGGAGCCGAAGAGACCTGCAGAACTTTGTGCACGCACGCCTGTCAGACCACACACAGCAGCTAAAGTTATAGGCACACACACGCAGAGTTGGATAACAATAAAACGCACCTGCGCACGCCGAGGTGCACCATTCTCTCACAGCAGCTGTTCGCGGTAAACTGAACTTCATACTCCTGCTCTGCAGGAGTGAAGGAGAGCCACGCCCTCCTCGTTGCTGATTGGTCGAAGTGTCCACAGGAATGCGTTTCTCTGGATGCTATTGGACGAGGTGGCTGTCAGTCAACGATTAACGGTGCCAGGTAGGACAGATCTTTAAAGGGTCTTCTGAGGTGATGTTTGCGAGAGAAGCAGACTTTTCATTTAGGCTGTGTAGCCTGCAGTGACCTTTAAAAACAGGAGGGAAAAAAATGAAGATAAATCACAAAAAAGTTAATAATAAAAAAAAAAAAACATCTGTGCTCTGTTTGTTTTCATTTCAATGCCTAAACCGTAAAATAAAATAAATAAATAAATAAAAGCTAGAAAACGCGTTTAAAGTTGATTAGCGTTTCAAAATTGATCATGCAACACGCAAATGAAAGAAAGCACATAAAAGCAGATCTGCGTGAACAAATTATTGAATTTGACTCTGATCAGATAAAGAACTTAGTCTCCCCCTGCTGGTTTTCTTTTTGTTCACAATCGTGTCTTTTCCTCCTTTTGTTCTTTCTTTCTATGATTTGCTATTTGCTTTTTCAGTGTTAACGCTGTTGAATGTTGTTTTTTTTTGCCTGTATGCATGTTTATTTACATGTCTGTTAGCAAAATCCCAATCACTGAATAAGATATATGCAACTGATCATATTTTAGAGTTAGTAACAAACTATCTTGTGAACCACTAAATTAATTTTAATAAAACTTCCATGAAGTATTCACTGCATCTACAACTAACTGAAGATGGCTGCCACATTAAAAAAAATATTTAACTCAGACAATATACACTAAAACTGATCAATGAGAATTCCTCAGTTAATGACCTTTCATTTTATCAAAATTTAAAAAATACTGCTATTTTGAAATGGCTATTGTATAAAGTACCGTAATACTTATGTAGATCAAACAGATCCAAGCAACACTTTGTGCTTGCAGTCATTAAATACAGAATATTTTCTGAACACGTCTCACCCTTCCCACAAGCCATAGTAGATCAAAGTTCTGCTGTATTTACTGGAGCTGTGACATTGTCCCATTTTATTCCTGTCCTCTGGGTGTCTGACACTTTTCTAAGCAGAGAGTTTTCCCTTGACTCTTGACAGGCTCAGTCATGAACCGACCTCTTTTTGCACCACTCGCAGTATGAGAGGAACCAGTGCTGATTAGCAGAACACCCACCCAGATGCTTGGCAACACAGCAGGGCAGGGCAAAATCACTGAGTTTTAACGACTGTAGATTTGATTAGAACACGACGAGCGCTGCTGCAAACTTTGAGAGGAATTGCAGATATAACGTAGATTAAAACAAGCCTGGGCCTCGATGAGCATATAGATAAGCATGAAAAACTCTCAATTCCTTCTGGCACTTCAAGTGTTATTACTAACCATTATTAGTATGTCAAGTGATATACAAAACAAGAAAAAAACCTGATTTATGTCGCTCAAATTTGCAATTCTACGGTACGACAGGCAGATCAGCACTGAATGCTCAATTTGTCAATCAGCCTTTTGTTTAGTAACACACAATGCTTCTCTGTAACTGAGTAGAACTCATGAAGCTTTACATCGTCTGGAAGAATTTAACTTCAGCTGTGCTCAGTTTTCTTTGATCCCTTTAGATAATTTCCTTTCCATCCACAAGCATGGGAGCAACCATTGTGTCTGCACCGTCCCACAGTTATGTGTTAATGACAGACAAGCCATCTCACAGCTGGCATGTGTTGAAATCAGTATGCACTAACTGCCATAACAGACCTTGCACTTGAGTTGCACTGGACACTGTTGACAGAGTCCAATTATAAATATAGCCAAGCAAACTGCTAAGCAAAGCCCGTGGGCCTTGACAGCTTCTTGTTACAAGAGAAAATGAAAAAGAAGATGAATAGAATTTTCTGACAGCAGTGACGGCATGGAGGGAATTGGATCATACCCGATCTTTTGAGCTTATATTTTGAAGCAAGAAGGGAGTTTGATGATATTCTGTCATGCTACGTTTATATCTGGTGTCCCTATTGAATTTGTTGATTCCTATAAATATTTGGGTATCCTGGTCGATTCGCATCTCTCTTTTAAACTCCACGTGGAAAACCTAGTAAAGAAACTGAAAGTTAAACTGGGTTTCTTTTTCAGAAACAGATCATGTCTAACACTGAATGCTAGGAAACGCCTTGTATCTGTGACTTTCCTTCCCTCCATTGATTACGGTGACATTCTCTACATGAATGCTCCTACAAGCACCCTGCAGATGTTGGATGTTGTCTATCATGGTGCACTAAGATTCATAACTGGTTGTGATTATCGTACCCACCACTGCACCCTGTATTCACTGGTTAACTGGACATCATTAACCTCACGCAGACTCTTCCACTGGTACATTTTCATCTTTAAATCACTTCTTGGTCTGCTGCCTTCATACATCTCCTCCTACATGTCTTTGCGTGAGTGCAGCTACAGCGTGCGCTCTCAGGACATGATTACCTGCAGTGTTCCGTCAGTGAGACTGAACTTGGCAAAAGGGCCTTCTCCTACTCCGCTCCTGCTTCCTGGAATATCTTACAAAAAGATCTGAAGCTCTCGGCCTTGACCTCTCTAAATGGTTTTAAGAATCTGTTGGAATCCTGGCAAAAACCAATGCAGACATGTTCCTGTTTTTGATTTTCTACATCTGCCTTATAATCTGTCTGTTTTGCTACTTTGACATCTTTGTTTTAACTTGTTAAATAAAAAAAATCTGTATTTCTCTCTTATGTTTGTCTATTGTTGATTGTTCATGGAAAATCTACTGTTGCTGTTGTCATCATTCTTTAGTTTGTAGACAGGTCTCTCTTGTAAATGAGTCCTCGAGGCTCAATGAGATTAACCTGCCTAAATAAAGGTTGAATTAATATCACATTTATTGTAAATGACCAATCCTTACTAGTGGACGGAAGTGTGATTCTAGGGCTGAAGTGTGCAATTGTGCACCTACATACAAAATGGGACAGCACAAGTGAGACTCGGGTATTGCAGTTCAAGTTTTTATTTATTTATTTGCATTATTTATATCATAAAATAAACCATGATCTTATGATGCTGATACCGACAACAAAAGATTAAAAAAAAAAATTCCACAACTCGTTTTGTTTTTGGTCATTAGAGCTCACAATATGTTTGCATTGGTATGACACTGGGAAACTAAGACTCTGTCTTTTAGAAACTGTTCAGATATTCTGTCAACTTAGAAGAGATGAATTAAAACATACTCAAATGTGATTGCAATCTATAATTTACTTGTTGATTATTGTGTCTTGTTTCCTACAACTGAATCCCTAGACCTTTTATCACAGTGTAACTCACTGAGCAGATGCCAAAGAGATGCGTTCCCTTCTCTGTCAATAGCACCACTGACATTTCAACCCTGTTAACAGTGATATGCATCATGTAAAATTCCTTGAGCTGTGCGAGATGACATGGAGCTGACCTGATGCTGCTTTAATGATGGACCAGCTGTGTTTTCAGTCCGAGCCAACAAGCTCTTACATCATCCTTTTTATACCTGTCAGCTGTCTTCGTTAACATCCATGACTATTTTCGTTTGTCTGTGGATGTTTGTCGTGTTGCAGCGACATGTATTCTTTCATGGTGCCCAAGACATCCTGGGAATGTGGCTGAAATGCCCAAAAGTTATCTAAAGTTTAATATAAAACACAGTCTTGGGATAAAATGGGATTTTATATAAATCAGAGTAACTGAAAGCCTTTTTCTGTGTTGCTTTAGTTATATGTTATGGCAGCACTTTTCCATTTAAAAATGTCTCCACTGGTGCTACCCAAATCTTTGTTTTAGTGCTGCTAAAGTGACTCAATTTTAACAATTGCTTCACATATCAGGCCTATTTTTGCAACTGGAAATACCCTGGAGACACCACAACACCACCCTCACTGGTTTCATTTAGACTATGTTTTGCTTATTTTGTCTTCGTCACTCACGACTCTTTTAAGCCGAAGCCTTAAAGTAAATGATTGCGGCAACTTCTCTGAAATCCCCCACTATAAAGGAAAATCGTGTAACCTATAGAAGCTGAACACAGCCAGCCGGCAGCCAAATCCATCTTCTCAGCCGATGTTACTCCTGGGATATAACAGAACAAAAAGGCAGCTGAACCAGTCAAGTTTAATCATTTTCTTTATTTGCAACCCCAAATTCCCCAGGGGTGTGTGGAACCATGTATTAAGTTTATAACATGTGGCCAGAGCAATTATACTGCTTTCAAAACAAGCCAGGTGTATTTACGGCATGCTTTTCACAATTAGGTCCATTGCAAAGCCCTTTGTAGAAATCCACACATCCTTCAAAGACATCAGTTTTAAAGCATGTGAGGATGTGTATTTGTTTTTGTTAATGCCAGTGGGACCTTTTCCAATATGATCATTGACCTTGTCAGCACTAGTAATCCTTTTGGGGACCAAGGCTCTCTCCTAATGCAGCAAAACATCATCACAGAGGGTGGTTGAGGCTAGGGCCAAGATGTGAATCCTTGTTATCTTAAGGTTATGACAAGACACACTAATCCTAATAAGATAAACTGTGCAAGTGGCTTTTCTTCTATATTTGCTTGTACATGCATGCTCAGTGTAACTGTTCAAATTACACACGTGTAAAACTGGGTTATAAAGAGCTATAACCATCTCCCGTGGTTCTAAAGAATGAGTGTGTTAAAGCTTCAGTATGTAGCTTTTTTTATGAACATATTTCTTCACTCTGTCACTACCTCCTGACAGACTGATGTTAGCCAGGTAATCTCTGAAAAAAAATTTAAAAAAATATTGTCCCCTTGCTTCTCCAGGTGGTAAATAAGCATTTCTAAAAAGAAAAGGTGACCCGCCATTTTCCAGCCAATAAAAACAGAGTTTGTAACCAGCCAATAAAAACAGAGCTTGAATTTGAATCAGCCAATAAAAACAGAGCTTGAATTTGAAATTCAACAGACCACAAGGGGGCAGAGCCACATATGGCTCTGAGGGGGAGGGATCAGAATGCTTTGCCTGTTGAAAATATTTCTAAGTGCTGCAGTTCTACAGAAACTGCATACTGAACCTTTAACAATCAGCTAAAATGATAGTTAAAAAGATTTGATATACTGTGGTCCTGACAAAAAAAGTTTCTGAAAACTCAATAATGAAATTTGATATACTGTGGTCCTGACAAAAAAAAAGTTTCTGAAAACTCAATAATGGAAGTGACAGAGTGAATGAGTACAAGAAATGATTATCCTGAAAAAGCCATTGTGACAGATTTTTAAATTTTAATTCAACCTTTATTTATGCAGGTAATCTCATTAACTCACAAGAAATAATTTACATGAGAGATCTGTTTAATACGGACAACAGTCAGACAACAATAAATAACAATTAAAGCAATTAAAATCAATAGTATTATAAAAAAACAATAAAATCAAAATTCCATATGACAAGGTAAATATTAAGAACAAAAAAAATTATTTAGTTTTAAAAAAAAAGATCTAATCAAATGCTTAAAATTCCTTAAAAAATCAGAGTGGACAGCTTCAGATCTTGTAAGGTGTTCCAGGATACAGGAGCAGAGTAAGAAAAGGCCTTTTTGCCGAGCTCAGTTCGCAGTAAGGGAACACTGCAGGTAATGAAGGAGTGAGAGTGCATGCTGTAACTGCACTGACGACCTGACATGTGTGACATGTGCTTCCCTCCATTGGTTCCCTGTCAAAATCAGAATTTAATGCAAAATTTTACTTC
>JBBPBX010016317.1:0-34648 GCA_038048925.1 Garcialebias charrua
CAGCTGAGCGTCTCAAACTCCAATTTCCACTACCTCCGCTCAGCTCAGGTCCGCCTGCATGCGCCGCTCCTAGACGCATGCGCGGGATTTGCGGGATCGCGCGATAAATCAAGTGATAAATAAGTAAGTCAGAACAAAACAATTCATTCGGTGGAAGAAGGAGAACAACAGTAGAGACTGCTGCCTTGATCTTCTCTCGTAAATGAGCGACAGGACATGGTTTGAGCAACAGGAAGTGAGGTATTACATTTTCAGAATAAAATACTTTATTTATTTATTTATTTCTTGTATTGCGTTTGTAGGCGTAGTCATAAATGATAGTTTGACAGCATTTTTGTACAAATAAATCCGTATAGAGCTAGGATTAGTCCGCCCGTGGTGATTTTATTTTGTAAATACGGAAGTTGTGCTCGTTCCTTTTCCTGTTGGTGCCTCCGCACAGCTCCGGCGTCCGGCAGAAATAGAAAAATTTCTAATTTTGACGGACTGCCGTCCGCTCTCCGCAGCTCGCTGCCGCCGTGCGGAGCCAGTGTAAATTCTGTCATTGATTATAATGGGTGCGTATTTGCTGCGGAGGTCGGACCGGAGCGGGGCGGAGCCGTGACGCGTGTGGTGTAATTTTGGCGTAAGTTGTGACAAACTGAATTGATGACTGGTCTGTTTTCTCAGGATTTATACTGTTCAGTGACATACTGGTGCTGGTCATACAATTAGAATATCATGAAAAGGTTGATTTATTTCAGTAATTCCTTTCAAAAAGTGTAACTTGTATATTATATTCATTCATTACACACAGACTGATATATTTCAAATGTTTATTTCTTCTAATGTTGATGATTATAACTGACAACTAATGAAAACCCTAAATTCGATATCTCAGAAAATTAGAATATTACTTAAGACCAAAAAAAAATAAAATATTTTTAGAAATGTTGACCAACTTAAAAGTATGAACATGAAAAGTATGAGCATTTACAACATCAATACTTAGTTTTGGCTCTTTTTGCCTGGATTAATGCAGCAATGTGGTGTGGCATGGAGTCCATCAGTCTGTCATAGCTCAGGTGTTATGAGAGCCCAGGTTGCTCTGATAGTGGCCTTCATCTCTTCTGAATTGTTGGGTCTGATGTATCACATCTTCTTCACAATACTCCATAGATTTTCTGTGGAGTTACTGTCAGGCGAGTTTGCTGGTCAGTTAAGAACAGGGATACCATGGTCCTTAAACCAAGTACTTGTAGCTTTGGCACTATGTTCAGGTGCCAAGTTCTGTTGGGAAATTAAATCTGCAAGAATAACCTGGGCTCATAACACCTGAGCAGTGACACAGACTGATCGACTCCATGCCACAACGCATTGCTGCAGTAATCCCGACAAACGGAATCCCAACTAAGTATTGATGCTGTACATGCTCATACTTTTCAAATTCAAGATCTTTTTTATTGAAATTTTCATTTTTTTTCTCCAACAAAAAAACACAATATCATTGAACAGCAAAGATGGCAATGAAACAATTGCATGTAACCATTGGTGAAGACATTATTAAACTGAGTCAGTAACATAACATGTACATTATAATCCACACCAAAGGGAAAAAAAAAAAAATAAAATGAAAAATAATCCCTACCCAATCACTGCCAAAAGGAAAGGGAAAAAATAAATAAAAGGTAAAATAGCCAAGAGACTGCATTAACCTGAATGAGTTGTGTTGTCAAAGAGACTGGAATAAATTCAGGAAAGGTCCCCAAACATTCTCAAATTTACCCTCTTTCTGTTGGAGTGTGAATCTGATTTTCTCCAGCTTTAAACAGGACATGATGTCAGCCAACCACTGAGCGTGAGTGGGTGGAGACGGTTCTTTCCACCTTAGCAAAATAGCTCGTCTGGCCAGGAGAGAGGTGAACGATATTACGTGTTGTTGGTTTTTATTTAGGTTTGTCATGCCCTCTACAAGACCAAACAGAGCAATCAGTGGGTCAGGATTCAGACGTGTATCTAGTACACGTGATAAAGTCTGAAAGATTTCCCGCCAATATTTGTTCAGAGATGGGCAAAACCAAAACATATGGGAGAGAGAGGCTTCAGCATGTTTGCATCTCACACAGTATGGGCTGACATCAGGATACATAGAGGACAATTTCAGTTTAGAGATGTGAGCTCTGTGCACCACTTTAAATTGTATTAGACAATGTCTAGCACAGAGAGAACTGGAGCTCACCAGTCTGAGTATGGAGGTCCAAGAGTCCTCTGAAATAGAGGAGCCAAGATCCTCTTCCCAAGCAGCTTTGATTTTATCTGAGGAAGCACGCTTCAAATCCAATAGTTTACTGTAAATGAATGAAATGGAATGTTTTTTATTTGGGTCTAGAGAAAGAATAGTGTCAACAATACTGCTATCAGTTGAAATGGAGAGGCTGGACAAATGAAGAGTAATAAAGTGCCGTATTTGGAGATACCTAAAAAAATTGGACTGGGGAAGACTAAATTTTTCACATAGTTGTTGAAATGAAGCTAAAGTGTTATTGAGAAACAAGTCATTGAAGCGTACTATACCCCTTCTTTGCCATTCTTTAAAAACAGAGTCCTGAGATGAGGGTTTGAAAAGTTGGTTAGACATGATAGGGCTATAGAGAGAGAAACTAGAGAAATCAAAACATTTACGAAATTGTGCCCAGATTTTTAGTGAGTGTTTTATAACTGGATTTATAACAGTTGTAAGTGGTGGAAGCGGGAATGAGGATCCCAAGAAAGCCACGGTGGACCATTTCCCAGAACACTGTGACTCCATCTCTACCCAGTCAGGGCTGTCAGGCCTGTTGTAATAGAATGACCAGAATGCTAGACAGTGCAAGTTTGCTGCCCAATAATAAAAGCGGAAATTTGGAAGGGCAAGACCGCCTGCGGCCTTAGTTTTTTGGAGATGTGTCTTATTTAAGCGTGGACGTTTTCCTTGCCACAGATATGATGAAATGATGGAATCTAACTGAACAAAGAATGAACCAGGGATAAAAACAGGAATATTTTGAAAAAGATATAAAAACTTAGGTAAAGTGACCATCTTGACTGAGTTAATACGGCCTATGAGGGAAGTGGAAAGCGGTGACCATCGGGATAATGCCTGCTTTGTCTGATTCAACAGAGAGACAAAATTTTCTTGATATAAATCTTTATACCTCCTCGTAACTGTAACACCCAGGTAAGAGAATTTTATCTTCTCAATTTTAAAAGGCCATTTACTAAAGTCAAGAGTCTGCGCCAGGGTATTAACAGGGAAAATTACACTTTTACTCAGGTTTAATTTGTAACCAGAATTTATTCCAAATTCCTCAAGTAATGATAAAACGGAAGGCAGCGTGTCAGTCGGATGAGAAATGAAAAGTAAAAGGTCATCAGCATAAAGGGAGACCTTGTGCTCCATATCGCCTCTCCAGATTCCTGAAATTGTGTCACAGGACCGCAAAGCAGTGGCAAGAGGTTCAATTGCCAGGTCAAAGAGCAAAGGGCTCAGTGGGCATCCCTGGCGAGTTCCTCGATGTAGACTGAATGGTTTCGATATCTGAGAGTTGGTCCGAATGGTTGCGGTGGGATGTGAATAAATTAATTGCACCCATGTAATGAAATTGGGGCCAAAACCAAATTTGTCAAGAACATTAAACAAGTAGTCCCATTCAACCCGATCAAATGCTTTCTCCGCATCAAGGGAAATAACACACTCAGGAACAGTATCCGAAGGAGAATAAATAATGTCCAAAAGGCGTCTGATATTAAAAAAGGAGTGCCTGCCTTTAATGAATCCAGTCTGGTCTTTTGATATGATGAAAGGAAGGATCTTTTCCAACCTTTGAGCAAGAACTTTGGCTAAAATTTTGGCATCTGTATTTAAAAGGGAGATTGGTCGATAAGAGGAACAGTGAGTTGGGTCTTTTCCTTTCTTTGCAATGAGGGTAATGCAGGCCTCTAAGAAAGATTTTGGAAGGGATCCTTGGTCAAACGACTCTAAGAGAACCGAGTGTAGGAGTGGGGAAAGTAATGGAGAAAATTTCTTAAAAAATTCAGCAGGGAAGCCGTCAGGACCCGGACATTTGCCAGACTGCATTACCGATACAGCTGACACAATTTCTGTCAGGGATATTGGGATCTCCAGTGCATCTTTCAGGTTGGGTGTGAGTTTTGGCATATTGGTCTTTTCGAAAAACTGAGAAGATAAATTCTTGTTGGTTTGGGATTCTGAAGTATATAAATGGGAATAAAAGTCCTTAAATGCTCTGTTAATTTGTAAATGATCTAGAGTTATGGTGCCGTTCTTTAATTGGATCTTAGGGATGATTTGTTTAGCCATGGCACCCTTCAACTGATTTGCCAGTAGTTTTCCTGACTTTTCTCCATGTATGTAAAATGATGATTTACTTTTCAAAAGTGATTGTTCTATTGAGTATGTAGACAATAAATCAAACTTAGTTTTGAGTTCTACTTTTTTTTTGTACAGATTAGGGCATTTGTTTTGAGCATATTGTTGATCAATTTCTTTTATCTGCTGGGCTAAATCAGTTCTTTCTTTTTGAGATTTTTGCCTCAGCCGGGCGGTATATGAAATGATTTGTCCCCTAAGATAGGCCTTAAGGGTATCCCAAACGGTTGACAGTGGGATCCCAGGAGTTCTGTTTATGGATAGAAAGAAGGTTATTTCTTTTTCTATAAATGTAACAAAATCATTGTTTGACAGCAACGTTGAATTGAATCTCCACTGTCTACTCCTTATAGGAATGTCAGGGAGGGACAGAGACAGAGTGACAGGTGCATGGTCTGAGATGACAATACTGTGGTAGTCACAGCCACGGACAGAGGGAAGAAGTTTGTTGTCCATGAAAAAGTAATCGATCCTCGAGTATGAGTGATGAACATGAGAAAAAAAAGAATATTCTCTCTCAGCTGGGTGTAAAAAACGCCATACATCGCACAGGCCATACTTAGATAGAAAGGCACGAATAGTGTGGGACGACCTGCTGGCTGTGGCAGGGTTTGTAGAGGATCTGTCCAAAACTGGATCCAACCAGCAATTCAAGTCACCACTGAGTATCAATGAGTATGTGTTTAGGTCCGGGAGCAGTGAAAATAATTTCTCAAAGAAACCAACATCATCCGTATTTGGGGCATAAACGTTAACTAGCACTACTGGTGTGTTGTACAATTTACCGGAAACAATCACAAAACGACCATATTTATCTGAGTTAACTTGAAAAGGTTCAAATGAAATGTCTTGACTGATGAGGATCGAGACGCCCCGAGCCTTTGCTCGAAAGGAGGAATGGAAACTCTGCCCGTGCCATGTTTGCAGTAATCGTTTGCTATCGTCACTTCTAATGTGAGTCTCCTGCAGGAAAGCAATGCCTGTATTTAACTGTTTTAAATGAGAAAGCACCTTCCTTCTCTTGACGGGGTGGTTCAAACCTTTGACGTTCCAGCTTGACAACACCAACTGACCACTCATATTACTAATAATTTGTATAAGAAAGGTAGGTAATACAGTCTAATGTGTTGATGGCTGTGCAGTTCTTGGCAAAGTGAAAGAAAATATAAATTAATGGCAGTGATGGACCCCCCACCCCCTCCCTTTCCCACCCTGGACAGCTGCAAAAAACAGAAGCAGCAAGCTCCATAAAAATTAAAAATAAGTCTCCTGTCTAACTTTTAAACTAGTGCTCCAGTATCATAAGAGGGAAAAAAAATGTATAAGCACCTCATGCAAGGCCAAAAATGTACACATAGATGTGTGATCACGCACACACATATAAACAAAGTTAAATTAATCCTAATCCTAAATTAAATCTTCAATCAGTCCAAGACCAATTCAAGATTCAATTCAAGATAGTCAACAGGTAAACAAGAAGAGGAAAAATGTTAATAGTTCAAAATAATATATTGAAAACATTATATATTTCACCCATTTTTATACATGAATAGGCCTACTTCAATTATTTATGTGCCTAAATACAAAACCAAAAAGCCCCACTAAAAACTAAACAGTCTCAAATAGGCAGAGTATGGGCAGAGTCCTGCTCATCTGTTCGTCACCTCATGTAAACAAAAGTTTAGTGTAAACATAAACAAAGCCAGTGCGGGAACAGCGCGTTGCTCATCAGTCAAAAGAAAAGTTAAATATTACTTGCGCTGTGAAGCCTGAGGTAACTCCTGTCCTGTCTAACTTTTAAACTAGGGCTCCAGTATCATAAAAGGGGAAAAAAATGTATAAGCACCTCACAAACTAGTTTAAAGTATGCAAGGCCAAAAATGTATACACATAAATGTGTACCGGTAATCACGCACACACATACAAACATAAAGTTAAATTAATCCTAATCTCAAATTAAATCCTCAATCAATCCAGGACTAACCCAAGATTCAGCTCAAGATAGTCAACAGGTAAACAAGAAGAAGAAAAATGTTAATAGTTCAAAATAATATATTGAAAACATTATATATTTCACCCATTTTTATACATGAATACTTCAATTATTTATGTGCCTAAATACAAAACCAAAAAAAGCCGCAGTAAAAACTAAAAAGTCTCAGATAATCAGAGTATGGGCAGAGTCCTGCTCATCTGTTCGTCACCTCATGTAAAGAAAAGTTTAGTGTAAACAGAAACAAAGCCAGTGCGGGAACAGCGCGTTGCTCATCAGTCAAAAGAAAAGTTAAATATTACTTGCGCTGTGAAGCCTGAGGTAAGGTGTCCATGAACTTCTGCGCCTCCTCCACAGAGCCCAGCCACTTTCTGTGTCCATCAGGTAAAGTCACGCGGAGTCGAGCAGGAAAAAGCAGAGCAGGTTTTAAACCCAGAGAATACAGCGCAGCCATCACTTCCTTATACTCCACACGTTGGTTAAGGACTTCAGGGGTGTAATCCTCCACGATCCGCACCGGTTTCCCCCGGTATTCAAGTTTACCTCTGCGTCGAGCCTCCCGGATGAGGAGCTCCTTCACCTGGACCCGGTGCACTCGCAGGATAACCGGGCGCGGCCGCTGGTCCGAGGCGGGTTTCGGGGCGAGGGTTCGATGGGCCCGGTCCAGTTCGGGTGGAGAAGGAAGCGTGTCACGCCCGTAGATGTCACACAGCAGGTTGGAGAAGAAGTCTGTGGGACGTCCGCTCTCAATAGACTCCGGTAAGCCCAGAATACGAATATTCTGCCGTCTGTTTCGACTTTCTAAATCTGCTAATTTAGATTTTAGTCTGGCGTTTTCCTCCTGCAGAGTTGAGCAGGTGTTTTCCACCTCCGACATGCGCTGGCTCAAGTCGTTAGTGACAAGTTCCAGTGATGACACACGCTGGCCATGTTCCTCCACCGCGAGCCGGGTCTGGTCCAGTTTGATATCCAGCTGACTGAAAGTTTGTTTGAACTCAGCTGACAGCGCTGTGCGGTTCTCCTCAAGCAGCGAGGTAATTGCCTCAAGGGTTAGGCCAGCGTCATCCTTCTCAGCGTCCTTCTTCGATCTTGTCGACTTTTGAGACATTTTTAATTTAAAATCTTTAAAAGAGATGTTTGATGGAAGTTGTGTGCGTGATAATAGGCAAAAAAAAGTAAATGTAGAGGCTTGGTGGTGCTAAAGAATAAGTTTTAACTGGAGCACTGGCAAGTGCGACTACTCCATCTCACGACCACACCCAAAAAGTACATGCTCATACTTTTCATGCTCATACTTTTCATGTTCATACTTTGCATGTTCATACTTTTCATGTTCATACTTTTTAGTTGGCCAACATTTCTAAAAATCCTATTTTTTCCCCAGTGGTCTAAGTAATATCCCAATTTTCTGAGAAACTGAATTTAGGGTTTTCATTAGTTATCAGTTATAACCATCAACATTAAAAGAAATAAACACTTGAAATATATCCGTCTGTGTGTAATGAATTAATATAATATACAAGTTTCACTGTTTGAATGGATTTACTGAAATAAAACTATTAGAAAAGGACATTAAATAATAAAGTCAAACTGTTATAAAGCATTTGATTCTGATAATCTCTTTAATTCTTTTTAGGATGAGCCAGAGCTGATGGAGATGTTGCTGTGGCACTTGTTACCAGCAGTCATTTCTACACAGCTCACATCGTGGACTTTCCTCGTGGATGGACAAGTGTCCACTCTGTCCTACCTCTGTCGTCCTGCCTAGCTTCGCTGCTGTCCCATCAGTTTGTCAACATCAGCAGTGAGTAGAAGTTGTTCTCTGTCTGTTTTTCATGTTGTCTTTGCAGTTCATTGTCCAGCTGAAAGTGCACGTTCATTTTTGTGTTGCTGAAATTTCTACACAACTCACATCGTGGACTTTCCTCATGGATGGACAAGTGTCCACTCTGTCCTACCTCTGTCGTCCTGCCTGCTGCCTAGCTTCGCTGCTGTCCCATCAGTTTGTCAACATCAACAGTGAGTAGAAGTAGTTATCTGTCTGTTTTTCATGTTGTCTTTGTAGTTCATTGTCCAGCTGAAAGTGCACATGTTCATTTTTGTGTTGCTGTAATTTCTACACAGCTCACATCGTGGACTTTCCTCGTGGATGGACAAGTGTCCACTCTGTCCTACCTCTGTCGTCCTGCCTGCTGCCTAGCTTCGCTGCTGTCCCATCAGTTTGTCAACATCAACAGTGAGTAGAAGTTGTTCTCTGTCTGTTTTTCATGTTGTCTTTGCAGTTCATTGTCCAGCTGAAAGTGCACATGTTCATTTTTGTGTTGCTGTAATTTCTACACAGCTCACATCGTGGACTTTCCTCATGGATGGACAAGTGTCCACTCTGTCCTGCCTCTGTCGTCCTGCCTGCTGCCTAGCTTCGCTGCTGTCCCATCAGTTTGTCAACATCAACAGTGAGTAGAAGTTGTTCTCTGTCTGTTTTTCATGTTGTCTTTGCAGTTCATTGTCCAGCTGAAAGTGCACATGTTCATTTTTGTGTTGCTGTAATTTCTACACAGCTCACATCGTGGACTTTCCACATGGATGGACAAGTGTCCACTCTGTCCTGCCTCTGTCGTCCTGCCTAGCTTCGCTGCTGTCCCATCAGTTTGTCAACATCAACAGTGAGTAGAAGTTGTTCTCTGTCTGTTTTTCATGTTGTCTTTGCAGTTCATTGTCCAGCTGAAAGTGCACATGTTCATTTTTGTGTTGCTGTAATTTCTACACAGCTCACATCGTGGACTTTCCTCGTGGATGGACGTCTGTCCTGCCTGCCTCTGTCGTCCTGGACGTCTGTCCTGCCTGCCTCTGTCGTCCTAGACGTTTGGCCTGCCTGCCTCTGTCGTCCTGGACGTCTGTCGTCCTGGACGTCTGTCCTGCCTGCCTCTGTCGTCCTGGACGTCTGTCCTGCCTGCCTCTGTCGTCCTGGACGTCAGTGCTGCCTGTCTCTGGTGTCCTGCCAGCTGCCTCCATCCATCACCTGTGTGTCAACACCTTCTGCCTCTATGACTGCTGCAAAAGCAAAAAAACACACCTTTTGTGATAGACAGAACTGCTCACATCAGGACCACACACCTGAACTCACACCTGGCCTAAAATGCTCCCATCATTCATTGTTGAGCACTGGCTAAGCAGTTCAATCTGATCCAGGTTTGAACTTGAGAAAAACATCAGTGTCTACCTACACTTCAGTCAAAGTAAGGGAATTTTGTTTCCTATTTCTGCTGCTTCTAGCTTTTTTAGAGTTCATGGACTTCTTTTTCATGGACATGGACTGCACACCAAGGCACTGGTTTCAAAAACATGATGGTTGCAACATGTTTCTGATGGATGTGATTTTATGCTGATTTGGTGGTGATTCATGTCAATAGCTACTGCTGATGGATGGATGGATGGATGTGAGTTGCTGCTGTTTGATGTTAACAGCTGTTGCTCTTTGAGAAGTGTCCAGCTGAAACCAGTTGCACACATGATCAAGGAGGACCATTAGCAACTGGTTTCGGCTGTCATCAGCCAACTGGTTGATCCACTGTGAGAGGGTGCTATTTATAAGACTGAGCTGAATATATATAGCAGCTCAGACTGAGGAAGTCTTTTGGACGAAAGACAAAACGTTTCTACAATTTTTTTGCTTTTTTATTTTTTTGAATGTCCAGAGGACCAGACTTAGCTTTTTTAGATTTTTCTACCTGGATTACTGAGCATGCATCAGGGTACTGTGCAGTATTTTATGTGTTTTTTGATAATCGTTTGGGGTACTGTGTTAGCTAGCCGCTTGGAAATAAAGTAATGTACATGTTTATGGTACAGTATGTATATGCTTGTTTTGTCTCATGTCGACAACAAACTAATAAAAATCAAGTTTTGTTACCTTTAAAAATGTCTCATCTTGTACTTAAATTTTTAAGCTCTGTTAACGAACTTTCCTGGGTTATAAAAGTGAAAATTTTAAAGTCTTGTTAAATGAAAAAAAAGGGGCTTCGTTTTGTCCTGGTATAGAGTAGGGAGAACAGTACAGCATGGTTTTTGGATAACAGACGAGATGAAGTACCCAGAGAACCCATGCATGTACACGGAGAACATGCAGAAAGACATCTGGCTGAGATTTTAACACCTGAAACAGTGCTACCAACTGCGCCATTGTGCAGCCTCAAAACTGTAAATTTACTCGGAACCCAATTTTAGGTATTTTGCAGCTTCACGATAAATTATTTTCATGTGTTCAATGTTAAACTGGTTAGATGTATGGAGTCTTTTTGGAGCTGGTATACAAGTTTTTAGCTACTTCTCTCAATTCATGATAAATAAAGGTTCTGGACCAAATTAGTCCGCCTCCGATATGAGTATCATAAACGGGTCCAAAACGGATCCGGTCTGGATGAAGCGTTCCATGAACGGATCCAAAACGGATCCGAGCCGGATGAAGCATTCCATGAACGGGTCCAAAACGGATCCGGGCCGGATGAAGCATTCCATGAACGGGTCCAAAACGGATCCGGGCCGGATGAAACATTCCATGAACGGGTCCAAAACGGATCCGGGCCGGATGTACCCAAAAACCCTCTTTAATGAGTGGATCCGGATAGGGTCCGGGCCATATCCGATCTGGATCTGTGATCCGGATCCGAATCGGATCCGATCAGGTGTGCAAGTGGACTCCGATCCGGATCCGTTTTAAGCATCCGTTTCGGATCCTACGGTAGATCCGGAACGGATCCGGTCCGGAATCCGTTTGCTATCTGGGTTGTATGCCTGTCTAAAGAAAAGAGAAGGTGAGGATGAAAAGAAAAATAAAAAAGCCTGGATCTGGACTGCCGAAAACCAAAAAGATCTGGAATAACTCAGAGAAAAAAAATCAAAGAAGCAGTACGATTAGAGCCAAGAAACCTATTGACAAGACTCGTAGCTGAGGTCAGTTGTGAAGATGGCAATGCCATGATAGCAGTTAAACATGAACACAGCAAGTTAGTTACTCTTTGGAGTTACACTTTAACTTCAGTAGAGAAAAAGTTTCCCCAGGAAGAAAAATAACTAGCTGTACTTGCAAGATACTGGGCTACACTGAAAGATCTGGCCCAAGGACAGCCCATTAAAGTTATAACACAAAGCCAAGTGCACAAATATGTCAGAAAAGTAACAATAGAGAGTACCAAAGCTACCAATACTCGTTGGGGTAGATGGGAGGACATTCTATTAGACCCGGATCTGGAGATAGGACCTGCACAACCAGCGAGCAAAAAAGTGACAAAAGAGATACCGGAAAAACAGAAAACGCACGACTGAACTCTCTACACCGACGGATCCAAGAAGAGAACCGATCAGGTAGCACACTGGGGATTTATCCTCAAGTATCAAGGGAACAAGTGCTGCCTTAGAAGGGGGAGAGTACTAGGAAGTGCTCAGACTGGAGAAGTCACGGCAATACTCGAAGGATTGCTTGAACTAGCTCACAGAAAAATAAAAACATCATGAGTAGTGACTGAGTTATTACTGTGCGTAAGCCTTGAAAGAGGATTTATCCATTTGGGAAGAAAATGGATTTGAAAGTGCTAAGGGAAATGTGGTAGCTCACCATGATTTGTGGAAGAAAATGGCTGAAATCAGGCTGAATCTACAGTTAGAGGTGGAGCACCAAAAGTCCCACGCTAAAGAAGGAAACTACTGGCAGGGCATTGAAGAAGTGGATCGTTATGTGCAACAAAGAAATTTTGTTTTTGTTGGGATTGAGAAGTGGGAAAGAACCCCCGAGGGTCGGAGGGTGTCACAGGAGTACGTGTTAGAGGTTGTGCGGGACGTGCATTAAGGGCTAGGTCATGCAGGCGTACAACCTACACGTAAGGAGTTGGAAAGTCAGGAGGTCTGGATTCCCATGAAGCAAATTTGCAAGGTGCTGCGAGACTGTGGTGTGTGGTCAATACGACGCAGGACAGCGCGGGCACCGAGTGGATGGACAAACTATCAAGAGTATCATACCTTGGGGCTCAGTATGTATGGATGGAGCTGGACTCATGGGAGTAACTGGCAAGAAGGGAGAGAAATATCTTCTAGTGTTAGTGGACTCAATGTCGGGGTATGTGGTAGTCAAACCGGCAAGAAAAGCTTATGGCAACAGTGTTGTTAGCATGCTGGAACAAGTCTGTGGGTCGTTGGGCATCCCAAAGGAACTGAGAACTGATAATGGGACACACTTTTGCAATGCACAAGTGGATCACTAGTGTCAGACCTTTGGGGTAAGGCGTGTTTACTCACCGCCCTACACACCTCAAGCCAACAAAGTTGCCGAAAGAGCCATAGGTTTGGTCAAAAATTGGATAGTTAAAAATGCTAATACCAAAGAATGGAGCACTAAAACTGTGGAAATAGGGCAAGCCTTGAATGACAGGCGTCGAGCTGGAAGACCCTCCCCCACTGAGGAACTTAACCAACGTCAATTCAACATGCTAGAAAGTGGGCGGGGCCTCAAGGATAAAGAGGAACAACCAGCCTCCAACACTTCATTTGAGGTTGGACAGAAGGTGTGGGTCAGAGCACAGGATCACCCATCAGCAGTTGCAATGAAGCCCAAATACAACGCCACAGACAAGGTGAAGAGAATATTGGACAAAAACACAATGGAGTTAACAAAGAAGGGAATCCAAGGAATAGAGCAACTGAAGCCAATTCCTAGCTAATTCAAAACCAGAGATTATGGCCAATGAACCAAGCACCATGCTCCCCTATCTTAGAATGGCCACTATAGCTGGGGGAGTTATCTTAAGAAGGAACAACCTTAGAGCTTTGGGCAGGTAGGGCTCTGAAGACCTTGGAGTACGCCAAGAGAGGATACCTGTCAGCAGAATGTGAAATGATCAAGTGGAACAAGCTGCAAAACAGCTGTGCAATCTGCATGGAACCTACTGGTCTACCCATTTTGTGGGAAGGACCAGGAAGAAATAAGCCCCTCAAACCTGAGGTGAAGAAAAAAGATGTACGGGAACTGAAACCCATAAAGGTAATGGATACCTTTATTTGTGGGAAATGTAGGATCATAGTTTTACCAAGGGTAATGATCCTCACACAGTGGGAGTTGAGTGAAAGAGGCCCAGAAGATTGTATCTGTGAATGGGAAGGGACTATGGTGAGGTACTATGGAAATTGTCAAACGAGGATGCTGGAGGGCCATCTGTGGCACTCAGAAAGGGCTATGGGCTGGCAAGTGAGGAGGTACTATGATCCTCTCAAATCCTTCAAAGCCCAGCTGGATGTGACAAGGTTCGAAGACCCCAGAAATTCCCCATGGATGCAACAGTACGACCAAGGGCCAAATCCAACACATACAACACACAGAAAAGTCCCAACCCAGTAAAACAGAGGAAAAGCGAAGTGTGCTGAACACTTGGGCCAGCAAGACATTTTTGAGGAAATGGAAGCACACTAACGAGGAAATGGACAACTAAAAGCTGAACGAGGGGGCACTAGGATCATCAATGGATCTCATTGCAGGAGAGAAGAAATGGAACCTGGAAGGACCCCAGCCTGAACCTACCGAATGACTGGTGTGTCAGTGGAAGTGGGGGTGGAAAGGACTGCAACCTGGATTGCCACACCCCTCTCCACTATATCTGGAGCTACTCAAAGATCGAGTGACCACAACTCACAGGCGCTCAAGGAGGAAGCCCAGAGCTAAAAGAAATAAAGACTTTGAAAAGAAACCTCTCCAACATGATTCTTCTGCAAAGAGGAAGGAACAGTAGTGACTCAGACAGCGATGATGATCCACATACCTATGAAAATGAATCACACATCTATGTTGATCTAGCGACCCCTGACCGGTCCTAAGGAATGCCCAAGAATTACGATTTTGGATAAAGCATCTTGTCTACGAACCCTGATACGGGGACTCGTAGTGTTAATAGGCTTTGCAATATTGTTGGTTATTTTGTATCAAGCCGGAATCAGACCATGGAGCCTGACACATGTAAAAGTCTCCAATGGGAGATCCAAATATGCAAACATGACCTGCTGGGTCACCACACAAAGAAACATCTTCGTGCCATGGGATCGAAATGACACTGTCAAGAACCAAACCAAGACATGGAAAAGAGTAAAACAAGAAGGCTATGCTGTCACGTTTCACGCCTGTTAGGTTAGATTTAGATTTTAGTCTCACTCTGTACAACACTGCTTGTTGTTTCTGGATTCTGTCCTGTCTCCTGTCTGTAAGTGGGTTTAGGTTTGCCTTCATTTTGGAACCGGTTTGTCCTGTCTCCTGTCTGTATGTGGGTTTAGGTTTGCCTTCATTTTGGAACCGGTTTGTCCTCACTGCTGCGCTGATTAGTTTCAAATCAGCTGCACCTGCTGCTACACCCTTTATAAGTCAGACTCTCACACCAGGTATTTGCCAGATAGTTGAAAACTGTACACAGTGAGTAGTTATCGCGCCCGTTCTGTCCCTCTTCCTGTTTCTTATCCTCGCCTCATTGATTTCCTGGTTCTGACGTCTTGCCTGCCTGTTCACCTGCCTCTGCCTTCTCCCTCTTGGACTGACGTTTGCTGGATTCGTTCGTTACTGACCCTGGATCGCCTCACTTTGTCTCATCGCCTGTCCCCATCGGTTCATCTGCTCTTCTGCTTCCCGGTGTTCGCCTGCTGGATTACGTCACGGACCCCTCGCTGCGACCGGCTGCATTCCTTCACAGGCAACAGCCCCACTCGCAGCGGACCTGATCAGCTGGAGTTCCTCCCTGCTCTGAAACCCCATCCATCTGTGAGACGGTTAGTGGCTATTTCTCATTGACTGTTAAGTTTCATTTCACCATCAGACCACTAACCGTTCTCCTCCATCCTACAGACTGCTCCAGCCAGAGGGTCCCTGATCGACACCAGAGCCAATCAGAGCAGAAAAATAAAAACTTGATTATTGTCTAATTTTGTGGTGATTTTGGTCCGGTCATTTGGGGTTCGTAACAGAACTATCTGGCCAAAATTATGGACCACTCACCTTCTGATGACTGGCGCTCTGGTGTCGAAGGGGCTATTTCCAAGTTAGAATCAGGCATGAATGACATAGTTCATATGTTAAAAGAAATGGCGCCCCAAACTCCCCAGTTGGACACAGGTGCTGTCAGACTACCATCAGAACCTACCCGGGAGCCCAAGTTAACCCCACCTGAACTGTTTTCTGGAGATCCCGACCAGTGCCGCCCGTTTATCACCCAGTGTGAGATCCATTTTCAGCTCCAACCATCCTGTTTCACCTCGGAGAGGTCTAAGGTGGCATACGCGATCTCCCTCCTCTCTGGCAAAGCCAAGAGGTGGGGAACCACCGAATGGCAACGGGATTCACGTTTTTGCTATGTTTTTCAGAATTTTGCCAAGGAACTGTGCAGAGTCTTTGATCCCGTTCTCCCTGAGCGTGAGGCAGCCAGACGCCTTTTCTCCATCACTCAAGGTAACCGTCGAGTTACAGAATATATCATTGACTTTCATTCTACCGCTGCAGGCAGCCACTGGAACGAGGAGGCACTCACAGATGCCTTTTTTCATGGACTTAATGACAACATTAAGGATGGACTGGCACTAAAACGTTACCCTGAGTCACTTCAGGACCTCGAGGAGTTAGCCACCAGGGTGGACCTCCGTTTGGCTGAACGCTCGAGGGATCGGGGTTCACGCCGCTCACCAGTTACCAAGTTTGTGGACGAAGTCCGGCAGCCTGTTCACGCTCTGAACCTGCCTCCCAGAACTGCACCTCTCAACACGGAGGAACCCATGCAACTGGGCCGCAGCCGACTCTCTCCTGCTGAGCGTGAGAGAAGACGCAAAGGCAACCTCTGTTTTTACTGTGGTGGTGCTGGACACGTCGCCTCCTCCTGTCCGGTAAAAGGACCTGCTCAGTGAACGCGAGGGGATGTTTACTGAGCAGGACTCAAGAGTCTGAACTCCTCTCACCATTTGCCCTGAATGCAGAACTCATTGTCCCGGGTAAGTCACCCACCTCCATTAAAGTGTTCATTGACTCCGGGGCTGATACTGAATTCATTGACTATGGGTTTGCAGTTGGGTCAGGGATTAAGATGCTTAATTCCCCTAAAAAACATTCTGTGGTGGCCCTGGATGGTCACCCACTAAACACTTCGTCTCAGGTCACTGAACCTGTCACATTACATGTGGGGGGTAATCACAAAGAAACAATAAACTTTTTGGTAATCAACTCCCCTAACTCACCGATAATATTGGGTGCCACCTGGCTGAAAAAACACAACCCTCATTTTGACTGGAGAGGCGGGGAGATTTTAGGCTGGTCTGAGGAATGTTTGTCCTCCTGCCTCATGGACGCTATGCTGTCTAAAGACTCTGTGACTGTTTCTGAGGATTATTATCCTGATCTCTCTAAGGTTCCCATCGAATACCATGACCTCAAAGAAGTGTTTAATAAGTCCAGAGCCACCGCCCTGCCTCCTCATCGTCCTTATGACTGCCCTATAGACTTACTTCCCGGCTCCACTCCCCCTAGGGGCGCTCTCTACTCTCTTTCTGCCCCAGAACAAGCGACCATGAGGGACTACATCAGGGAGTCTCTCCAGGCGGGCATCATTCGGCCATCTGTCTCTCCAGCTGGGGCAGGATTCTTTTTTGTTAGTAAAAAGGATGGATCACTCCGTCCCTGTATTGATTACAGAGGACTCAATAAGATTACTGTTAAGAACAGATACCCTCTACCGCTCATGAACTCTGCTTTTGACCTTCTTCAAGGTGCCAACCTGTTCACCAAGTTAGATTTACGCAATGCATATCATCTTGTCCGCATTCGTGAGGGGGATGAGTGGAAGACCGCTTTCAACACCCCCACCGGCCATTATGAGTACCTGGTCATGCCTTTTGGGCTAACCAATGCCCCCGCCGTGTTTCAGAATTTGGTGAATGACATTTTGAGAGACATGATTAATCGGTTTGTTTTTGTTTATTTAGACGACATTTTAATTTTTTCAAAAGACCTTGCCACACATCGACAACAGGTACGGGCCGTTCTCACTCGGCTACTACAGAACGGTCTCTATGTCAAAGCAGAAAAATGTGACTTTCATGTTTCCACCACCTCATTCTTAGGTTTTGTTATTTCTCCTAATAAGATGGAGATGGACCAAAGCAAGATCACAGCTGTCTTGGACTGGCCTATCCCAAGAGACCGCAAACAGCTCCAACGGTTTCTGGGGTTTGCTAACTTTTATAGGCGTTTTATCAAGGGTTACAGTCAGATCTCCAAACCCCTTCATACACTCACGTCTACTAAAACACGTTTTATTTGGACACCTGTCGCCGATAAGGCTTTTTCCACTCTCAAATCCTTGTTCTCTTCCGCTCCCGTCCTCCAGGCCCCCAACCCTGATGAACCTTTTATTGTGGAGGTTGACGCCTCTAGTACAGGGGTGGGGGCTATCCTCAGCCAACGTAGCCAGGAGGGTCGTCTTCACCCTTGTGCTTTCTTCTCTAGGAGTCTCTCATCAGCTGAACGAAACTATGACGTAGGCGATCGGGAGCTTTTAGCGGTCAAACTTGCTCTGGAGGAGTGGCGCCACTGGCTGGAGGGCTCAAGGTTTCCTTTCCTAGTGTGGACTGACCACAAGAACCTGGAGTATCTCCAGTCAGCTCGCCGTTTAAACCCTCGCCAGGCCAGGTGGGCACTCTTTTTCTCCCGGTTTAATTTCACCCTGTCCTATCGCCCGGGCGAGAAAAACGTTAAACCTGACGCTCTATCTCGCATTTCTGAGGGCGACTCTCCTTCCCTTATGGTTGAGGAGGACTTCATCCTCCCAAAGTCTACCCGTCTAGCTACTACCCGTTTAGAAACCGACCTGAGACGTCTCAACCAGTCACTTCCTCCACCTCCTGAATGTCCGAGGGATCGTCTTTTTGTCCCACCTGATTGGGTCAGGAAGGTGTTGGAGTTCAGTCATAGCTCTCGTCTCTTCTGTCACCCGGGCCTAACCAAGACCCTTGCTTTGGTCCGGTCCCTGTTCTGGTGGCAGACCTTGTCCAAGGACGTTAATACCTTTGTACGCTCTTGTCCTACCTGTTCCCAATCCAAGGCCTCTAGGCGTCCCCCCTCTGGACTTCTTCGTCCTCTTCCCTGTCCTTCTCGTCCCTGGTCCCACATTGGTATGGACTTTGTCACTGGTCTCCCCGACTCTGAAGGCTACACGGTCATTCTCACCATTGTAGATCGTTTCTCCAAGATGACTCATCTTGTACCCCTTAAGAAACTGCCATCTTCTAAGGACTTGGCCCACATCATGGCCCGAGAAGTTTTCAGACTTCACGGACTCCCTCTTAATCTTGATTATTGTCTAATTTTGTGGTGATTTTGGTCCGGTCATTTGGGGTTTGTAACATATGCAGCTTGGATGCACCAGCTGGACAACACCCCTGAATGGGTGTCAGCAGTAGAAGCTGAGAACCTAACGGGGCCGGACAAACCTCATTTTAGGGTAAACAATCTACTAATTCTGCCTAAGGGAATTGTGACTTGGATAATGCTCCTGTATCACAACATAAAAAGAACAACAAGATGTAACTGGATCAATCCAGATAAAGAACCCCCTGAATGGTACTGTGAGCCCTCCCCTGCTGCTCTGGAAGCGAGCGTAGAATTATAACCAGTAAGAATTCCTTGGCTTGGAAATCTGACCCCGAAAACAGAAATAAATTAATCATTGTAACCAAAATCGCTTAACCCTTCCCTGCTAACGCTAGTATATAGAATTTAGTTTACTTATTTACCTATTTACTTAATCACAGTGGCAGGTGGTGAATTTCACACCTAGGCCTTCAGTAGTGCTCCGTCTGAATCAATCCAAGCCTCAATAACTTTTATGGCTACAAACTTCTACTGCAGATACAGCTGCGACACACATAAAAAAAGTATCAAAAATAACCTCAAAGTCAATGTCAAAGTCAACTTTATTGTCAGAACTGCAATATGTACAGGACATACAAAGGATTGAAATTGCGTTTCTCTCAGTCCCTCGGTGCAACAGTAACCATCTAAACACTAAACACTAAAACATTTAATAAACATAAGCATAAAATAGTAAAAGTGTAACACTGTCCTGAGTTTTTTTCATAGTAGTATAAAAGTGTAACATACTGTCCTGAGTTTTTTCATAGTAGTATAAAAGTATGAAAATTTACACCAACACTGAAACACCAAACACCCCTAAAACACCAAACACCCAATGAACATAAGCATAAAATGAAATAATAAAAGTGTAATACTGTCCTGAGTTTTTGCATAGTAGTATAAAAAGTATAAAAAGTATATCTATAAAATAAACTGAAGGTTCTAGCATTGACATTTGCAAAGAGTGGCACAGCAGCATATGAGTTAATGTACACAGTATATGTATGAGGTAGTTGATGTTGGTATATAGGCAAAGTGGCATATGCAGTAAGGCACATAAGGCACATTTGGCATCCTTAGATAAGGCTAGTCAGAGAATACTGTATATGTATCAGCAGTAGTGTAGATATAAAAGTAGTGTAAATGTAAACAGTAGTAATAAATGTAAAACAGTAGTAATAAATGTAAACCGTATTAATAAATGTAAACAGTGAATGTAAACAGTAGTATGACTATAGGCAGTAATGTAATACAAACATTAGTGCAAATATGAGAAGTAGTGCAAACTGAATGAGCACATGACCGAGAGTTTAGTGAATAACCCGTTTGATGACACAGAGTCCAGTGTTAAAATCTTTGTGTTGAGTGGTAATGTGTGAGAAAGTTTTTTTGTTAAGGCAGTTCAAATGGGAGGGGAGGCAGAGCAGGCAGAGTGTTTAGCATTCTGACTGCCTGATGAACAGAGCTGTCTCTCAGTCTGCTGGTACGAGCCTGGAGACTCCTCAGTCTCCTCCCTGATGGCAGCAGTCTAAAGCGGCTGTGTAGTGGGTGTGTGGGATCACCTGCCATGCAGTGGGCTTTCCGAGTGAGGCGTTTGCTGTGTAAGTCCTGCAGTGAGGGCAAGGAGGTGCCGACGATCTTCTCAGCTGCTCTCACGATGCGCTGGAGGCTCTTGCGGCATGATGCAGTACATGCACCAAACCACACCGTGATGCAGCTGGTCAGGACACTTTCTATGGCACCCCTGTAGAAGGTGCACATGATGGGGGTTGAAGCTCCAGCCCTTTTCAGCTTGCGGAGAAAGTAGAGGCGCTGGTGAGCCTTCTTGGCCAGTGCTGCAGTGTTCCTGCTCCAGGACAGGTCCTTCGAGACGTGCACTCCCAGGAACTTGGTGCTGTCCACTCTCTCCACTGCGGTGCTGTTGATGGTCAGAGGGGCATGTTGTGCATCCCTCTTCCTGAAGTCCACGACAATCTCCTTTGTCTTCTCCACGTTGAGAGTGAGATTGTTGTGTCCGCACCACAAGGCCAAGCGGCTCACCTCGTTCCTGTAGTCCGTCTCATCGTTGTTGCTGATGAGACCTACCACTGTTGTGTCGTCCGCAAACTTGATGAAGTGGTTGGAGCTGTACGATGGTGTGCAGTCGTGTGTTAGCAGGGTGAATAGAAGGGGGCTCAGCACACATCCTTGTGGGGCCCCTGTGTTCAATGTGATGGTGCTAGATGTGTTACTCCCGATCCGTACTGTCTGTGGTCTCCCGGTCAGGAAGTCTAGCAGCCAGTTACACATTGAGGTGTTCAGCCCCAGACTGTCCAGTTTATGGATGAGCTGTTGGGGGATGATGGTGTTGAATGCCGAGCTGAAGTCGATGAACAGCATTCTAACATAAGAGTCCTTCGTGTCCAGATGTGTGAGAGCTGTGTGGAGGGCAGAGGAGATGGCATCGTCGGTTGAGCGATTAGGTCGGTATGCAAATTGGAAGGGATCCAGGGAGGCAGGGAGGACAGATGTGATGCTTTTCATGACTAGCCGTTCAAAGCACTTCATCAGGATGGGGGTGAGTGCTACTGGGCGATAGTCATTGAGGCATGCGGGCATTGCCTTCTTTGGGACAGGGATGATGGTGGTGGCTTTGAAACAGGTGGGGACGATGGCCTGGCTCAGTGAGATGTTAAAGATGTCCGTGAAGACCGCTGCGAGTTCCCCTGCACAGTCCTTCAGCACACGACCAGGTATGTTGTCAGGACCAGAGGCCTTCCGGGCGTTAATCTTGATAAATGATCGCCTTACGCTGTCTGAGGACAGCGCCAGCACCTGGCCATCAGGAGAGGGGGGGAGTTTATGTGCAGGTGTGCTGTTACTTGCCTCAAACCGAGCAAAGAACTCATTCAGTTCATTCAGCGTAGAGGTTGAGCTGTCACAGGTCTGGGGGGGTGGTTTGTAGTTTGTGATGGTCTGTATTCCCTGCCACAGACTGCGTGTATCCTTGCTGTCCTTGAAACGGTGAGCTATTTTCCTGGAATACTGCTTCTTGGCCTTTCTGATGCCCCGGGCCAGGTTCTTTCTGGCTGCCCTCAGGCCCACCTGATCTCCCGCTTTGAAGGCAGCATTCCTGGCTCTCAGGAGTCTGTAAACCTCAGCTGTCAGCCATGGCTTCTGATTAGCCCGAACAGTGATGGTTTTGAGGTTGGTTACATCATCAATGCACTTGGTGATGTATGAACATACAGTGTCTGAGTACTCCTGGAGACATGTGTTGTTGTTTGTGGTAGCAGCTTCTTTGAACATACCCCAATCTGTGGTGTCAAAACAGTCCTGGAGTGCCTCTGAAGACCCCTCTGGCCACACTCGTATCTGCTTGCGGACTGGTTTTGTGACTTTCACCAGTGGCCTGTATGCTTGCTTTAGCATAACACAGATATGGTCAGAAGCACCAACCTGATAAAACTGCAATATTATTTAGGAATATAGCAACATTTTACTCACCAAAAATCCTGATTATTTGTTATTACACTGTCTTTAATATTATATTAACACTTTATAATAATAATACTTGATAATTGATAATAAATATTTAATATCCCCGGGTAATAATTTGAGGTCACAGCTTCTGTTATGAGCTTATCTGATATTAGACAGAGTTTTGTGTGAGACAAAAAGATGGCAAAGATGCTGAACAGGACACATTAATGTATTATAAAATTATAAAATGAATAAATAAAATAAAAATAAAAAATGTTAGTTGAACCTTTGAAATTGTGAGTTTTTTTAAAACACAAAGACAATTTACAGACATATGAAAGGGGAAAAAACAAGATATAAAATAAAAGGTAGCAGAAGAAAAAATATATTTGCTCCTTCTTAAAACAAAATCAATTCAAACAATCAATTCATCTATAAATAATATAACAAAACTCACCAGTGTGTGGAACAAACTAGCAGTTATTTTTGGACATGCAGAAAGTTGTATCATGACGTGTCACTGCTGATATCCGGCCATTCATCTCCTGTCCGACACATGAGCTACTGCTTCGTGTCAGCAGCAAACAGGAAACAGAAAGTCTGTTTTCTATCTTTCTACCTTTCAGGCCGTGTGACCGGATGTTACATCCAAAAACACAGCAAGTTTGGACCATTGCAAAACTGTAAAAACCTACTTTGATTCTTTTTTTTTTTTTTTTTTTTTAATAGAGAGAAAGAAAGAAAAGAGAAAGTGAGACAACAAAACAAAACAACAATTGTCCACAGAAAGAGCACAAGGCAAACACACCAAACCTCTGTCCACAATCCTGCAAAGCACATGACAGAACACAACAACGAAACATACAAGCATAAAGACTGATAATATTCATGACCTTGCAAATATTTCTATAAATACACATACCCATACCTACAAATATATATACAATATACATACATATATATTTATATTCATTTATATACCCATCTACATACATCTACTATACATCCCTGCATCCATTTGTGTGTGGTTGTGAGCATGCATAAGTGAATGAGGTTCCTCCAATAGAACATTTAGTAGCGACTGTGAAGCATCAGAGACCCGTCCCCCCAAAGCCCGAGACAGACGAAGGGGCGATCAAAGCCCAAGACCCCAGGAAGGACCCCGAGCCCAGAGTCCCCAGGACCACCCGAACAGGACGAGCCACTCGTCCACTCCCCAGATCCGACCAAGTGGAAGAACCGGACGAACCCCACCAGGGACCACACACAATGACCCCCCGGGGTCAACAGCGACAATACACAGGCCCCCGCCGGAGCCCGCTGCACCGACGTAGCCCCAGGGCCGGTCACCGAGGCTCGGGCACCGGGGACGCCCATCCCTCAGGTCCAGACCCGACAGGACCAGAGGACCCGAGCCCCACCAGGCAGCCACCAGGCCGAGCTGACAAACGCCCAAGCGCCCAGCCCCAGATAGTGAGGGCCCCAAGCACGCCCTACTTTGATTCTAAAATAAAATTAGTGAAAAAGCTTACAGTATTTTAGTGTCCAGCGCGAACCGACTATCAACTTTCACGCGCGGGCGTGACGTCACACGTTGACTATCCAATCAAAGCGGGTGAATACGCTGACATTTCCGTGTTGGTTGCGGTGAATACTCTTGGTGACGTGCATAGCATCAGGTCTCGCCAACTCAAAATCTGATTGGTTGAAGCAACAGCTTGGATAGCGCTGCAAGGGGAAGCGGAGCTGCCGAGGGAAGGCTTCAAATCTACCTAGCAACAAGTAGTGGCTAAAATGTGATTGGTTAAAGGCTTAAATATGAAAATACACTCTGGAAGCAAAGCAAACAGGGAGGTAGCAATGAAAGGAAGTGGCCAGACCATTTGAAATTATTTAATAAGTATTCATGGACAAAATATAATAAAAAAAATTTTTAATTTAAATTTTAAATAATTTTAAGGCCATCTCTGAAGGCTTTGCAGGCCTTGACGGATCACCATTGCTTAATCACCTTAGAACAAGTTCTGTTATCCATCCATCCATTTTCGTCCGCTTATCCGGGGTCGGGTCGCGGGGGTAGCAACCTAAGTAGGGAGGCCCAGACTTCCCTCTCCCCAGCCACTTGGAGCAGCTCCTCTGGGGGAATCCCAAGGCGTTCCCAGGCCAGCCGAGAAACATAGTCCCTCCAGCGTGTCCTGGGTCTTCCTCTGGGTCTCCTCCCGGTGGGACATGCCCGGAACACCTCACCAGGGAGGCGTCCAGGAGGCATCCTAACCAGATGCCCGAGCCACCTCAACTGGCTCCTCTCGATGTGGAGAAGCAGCGGCTCTACTCCGAGTCCCTCCCGGATGACTGAGCTTCTCACCCTATCTCTAAGGGAGAGTCCAGACACCCTGCGGAGAAAACTCATTTCAGCCGCTTGTATCCGAGATCTCGTTCTTTCGGTCACAACCCAAAGCTCATGACCATAGATGAGGGTGGGAACGTAGATCGATCGGTAAATTGAGAGCTTTGCCTTTCGACTCAGCTCTCTCTTCACCACGACAGACCGGTACAGCGCCCGCTTCACTGCGGATGCTGCACCTATCCGCCTATCGATCTCACGCTCCAGTTTTCCCTCATTCGTGAACAAGACCCCGAGATACTTAAACTCCTCCACTTGGGGCAGGACCTCCTCCCCGACCTGGAGAGGGCACTCTACCCTTTTCCGGCTCAAGACCATGGCCTCGGATTTGGAGGAACTGATCCTCATCCCGGCCGCATCACACTCGGCTGCAAACCGCTCCAGCGAAAGCTGTAGATCACGACCTGATGAAGCCAATAGGACCACATCATCTGCAAAAAACAGAGAAGCGATTCTAAGGCCACCAAAACGGATCCTCTCAACACCTTGGCTGCGCCTAGAAATTCTGTCCATAAAAGTTATGAACAGAATCGGTGACAAAGGGCAACCTTGGCGGAGTCCAACTCTCACTGGAAACGAGCCTGACTTACTACCGGCAATGCGGACCAAGCTCTGACACCGGTCGTACAGGGACCTAACAGCCCATATCAATGGGCCTGGTACCCCATACTCCCGGAGTACCCCCCACAGAACCCCCCGAGGGACGCGGTCGAATGCCTTTTCCAAGTCCACAAAGCACATGTAAACTGGTTGGGCAAACTCCCACGCGCCCTCCAGGACCCTGCTGAGGGTGTAGAGCTGGTCCAGTGTTCCACGACCAGCACGAAAACCACACTGTTCCTCCTGAATCCGAGGTTCGACTATCCGACGGACCCTCCTCTCCAGAACCCCTGAATAGACCTTACCAGGGAGGCTTAAGAGTGTGATCCCCCTATAGTTGGAACACACTCTACGGTCCCCCTTTTTGAATAGAGGAACCACCACCCCAGTCTGCCAATCCAAGGGAACTGCCCCCGATGTCCACGCGATATTGCAGAGTTGCGTAAGCCAACACAACCCCACAACATCCAGAGCCCTAAGGAACTCAGGGCGAATCTCATCCACCCCCGGAGCCCTGCCACCGCGGAGCTTTTTAACCACCTCGGTGACCTCAGCACCAGAGATTGGAGAGCCCGACCCAAAGTCCCCAGGCTCCGCTTCCTCAGTGGAAGACGTGCCAGTAGGATTGAGGAGGTCTTCGAAGTACTCCGCCCACCGACTCACAACATCCCGAGTTGAGGTCAACAGCACGCCATCCCCACCATAAATGGTGTTGGTCGCGTACCGCTTTCCCCCCCTGAGACGCCGGATGGTGG
Source organism: Garcialebias charrua (assembly GCA_038048925.1). Classification (NCBI taxonomy): domain Eukaryota; kingdom Metazoa; phylum Chordata; class Actinopteri; order Cyprinodontiformes; family Rivulidae; genus Garcialebias; species Garcialebias charrua. The sequence continues at coordinate 26,041 of JBBPBX010016317.1, forward strand.
ACCAGAATCGCCTCGAAGCCGTACGGAAGTCATTCTCCATGGCCTCTCCGAACTCCTCCCACGCCCGAGTTTTTGCCTCAGCAACCACCCGAGCCGCATGCCGCTTGGACTGTCGGTACCTATCTGCTGCTTCCGGGGTCCCACAGGCCAAAAAGGCCCAATAGGACTCCTTCTTCAGCATGACAGCATCCCTCACCGCCGGTGTCCACCACCGGGTTCGAGGGTTGCCACCACGACAGGCACCAACAACCTTGTGACCACAACTCTGATAAGTTGCCTCGATAATAGAGGCGCGGAACATGGTCCACTCTGGCTCAATATCCCCCGCCTCCCTCGGAACGTGTTCAAAGCTCTCCCGGAGGTGGGAGTTAAAGTTCTGTTATGCTCCCTCTTTATCATTGAAGGCGTCTACGAACCCTGCAGCACTGACATTCTGTTCCCCGATGGTCTGGAAGTCCCTGATCTCCTAAGTCCATCATACAAACCCACTAGCCCGAACTTGCCTAGCCCTGCTAGATCACATGTCCCTAGTCCCGTCAGTCCTGATACAACAGGCCCAACTGGGCCGGAAGAACCTGACAACCCTATCTCAGTCAGTTTGGTGGTTCCTGATCCCATTGACCCAGAGTCTGACTTGATTCCTGAAGGTCCCATGCAAAGACCACTGCAACAACATGGGATGAATGAAGAAACTGTCCATCCGGATGAAGCGTGTCTGATAGTAGACATAATCACCCCCTCCCCATTGGGTCCCCCATTAGTGCTGAAGCCCCAATGCCTCAAGCCAGTGAGAATGTTGATCCTGATGCTCGATCAACAACGGAGAACGAGGGATCACTGGCCACTTAAAGATCTCAGGAGATGACCTCACCTTAGCCGGGCGGCACACATGAATCCGACCAGGATGACTACACCATAATGGAGGTTTGGGGAAAAGCGCACTGCAATCCAGAGTCCAGTGACACGAGGATCCTACGCGGCCTGTCGAAGCGTCGAGGGGTATGGATTACGACGACATCTCGAGCGAGGACACAGATGACGATAAGGATTAACATGGGACTATATCGAGGGTATAGTCTGTTTTCAAGAAGGGGGTGTCAAGTATGCAGAAGAAAAAGACTTTTATGTTGAAACCAGACTGATTAATACTTATTACTCAAGTGTGCTATAGAAATAAGGTTGATTGATTGATGCAAACACCAGCACAACACGTAGTAATTACCAGCACAAGGCCCAAAAGGGCAGGGCCAGTACTTACAGAAACGCATACATAGCAAGACACACACATACACACACGCACATACACATTCCACAAACTGCAGGAGCAAAGCTTTGTTACAGATGAGCTGAGGCCTCTTAACAGAATAAACAGAGCTATTAAACTTTTATAAATCTATACCAATCAAACATATAGGGAAATGTATTCTCTTATGAAGCCTTTCACCGTCTAAGCATACCCATATGTCACAGAGCCTCGGCAACAGGCCTCACACAGCAAACTTACACTCGCATAAACATGCACACATTCCACAAGCAGATAAGAAGAACGCTCTGTTACAGAGAGTTGCTACAGAAGGGAGCTTTTTGCTTTTTGATCAGGGCCTTTAAAATTTTTTTAATTTCTTACAAAACTACAAATCAGACACATATGAGTATATGAAATGTAATCCTTTATGTTTTATGATTACTGAAATGTTTAATTACAGTATTATGATTATAATGATGATATCTTGTAAGAATTCCACAAACTAAAGATGTTTTCCACAGCTGGGTGAAGGGTGGGCAGAGTTGGACTGAACTCAAAGTCAAGTTCAGAATAACAAGTCCAAACTTGTTCTGACTGAAATTTGGAGCACTGCCCAAGTGAAGGCTGATAAAAACATTATGTCACCAGCTGTCAATAGGGGTTGAGGACTGATGTAGCCATGATCTCACCAGCTACCAATGAGGATTTAGGAAAGTGATGTAACCTATCTGTGAAGTGGGGGTTGAGGCCCCTTTTTGGCCATAAAAAAGGCTGGTGAAGAAGTAGAAGCTGCTGATTTTCTGAAATTTTGAAGACTTTTGAATGGATTATACTAGACTGCTGTGGAGCTAACAGAAGAAATAGGATTTTCTAAAAGAGTCTCCTTTGGACAAAAAAGGAGACTTTTTGCTTCAGCCTGGATTATTTGCTATTTTCTTCAAATTTGGACAAGCTACCAAAGTTGGAATAATCTTCAACCTATTTTAGGATTGAGGCACTTTTTCCTTGCCTTTGGGGGATAATCCTTGTGGTAATTCTTGGTAGAAGGTAGGAAAATATTCCCAGTTCTTGTCCATAACTAAATTTATATCAAAATTATTATAACAGCATAAGCCTGCACTCTCATGAGAGATTAAAATCAGTTTTGCTTGAAGTCATCCGAAACCAGACAAGGACTGTTCTGCTGATGTTGAGATTAAGGGGATTTTAGGAGAGTTTTGGGCACCGGATCAATTCTCTGGGAGATCCCAGGGCGAGGACGGTGCACGGAGGGCTGATTGCTCTCTGTCTGAAAGAACACAGTGTCCTCCTCCACCTTCTCAGCTGAGGGAACACCGTGTCCCCCACCTCCACCTTGTTGAACCAAAGATTGGGATAAATGATTTTTTTTTTTTTAATTGGATTATACTTTTTATGGGATTATAACACCTTTTGAGGATTATACCATGTTTGATTGGGTTAAAGCCTGAATCACCATTTTTTCCTTTTGATTGGATAAAATAATCACAATCCCCTCCAAAAATATTAGAACATATAACATACCAGTGTTTCCCCTAGTTAAATTGCCATGGTAGGGTGCTCATCTCATCCATGATTTTGTTGACGAGAAGGACAGACACATGTCTGAGTGCAGCTTGTACACTAGTTTGTTTGTTTTTTTTGGGAGAGGGGGGGGGGGTCAGCATGAGGGAAGAGGTGCCTTTAGCTTTAGCGTAGCGCAATACGTTTGAGATGTGCACTATTTGTACAGACAGTTTTTGAGTGGGGGTCAGCGTGAAAGAAGAGGCAGCATGAGCGCTGCCTTTAGCTTTTTAGCTAGAGAGCTTGTATTGTGCGCTGATAGCTTGGCACTATGTCAGTGCCGAGGTTAGGGTTACGGGGGTTCTGTTTGGTGGGCGGGGTGCTCAGTTCTGTTGACAATTTGGGGCACCCCGCTTGTATAATGGTGGGGGAAACACTGCGGCTCTTCTTCTTCGTCTCTGTCTGTTACGTCAGTCCCGCAGGGCAACCAGCTGCTACAGTAACAGCGGTTGTTGCGTGCAACTGCACCCGAGCACCTAACTTTTTTTTCTTGTTCATAAAACGTTCAAATTGGGGACATTTTCAGGTACAGCTTTTGCCGGGGACATGCCATCCAAAATGGGGACTGTCCCAAAAAAAATCGGTGACGTCTGGTCACCCTACTATTGGCATCAGAAACATTTGTAATGTGGGAAGGACACACTGGTGGGGGCATCTGGAGGTCCTCCCCCAGAAATTTTAGAATAAAGTAGATGCCATTTCTTGCATTCTGGTGTATTTTTATGGGATGTTAAACATCTACGTTTACCTGACGTAGTGCTAAGCTGACGGTGTACAATACAGAACCCCCCTACCCTCCAATCCCAGTCAACAACGGCCAGCACTAAATTGGCACTCAGCTAGCTCGCAACACAGCGGTGTCTCCCCCTCCTTACCGTTAGTGAGTTGTTGTTGGTAACCAGGAAAACCTAGAGTGGATTTTCAGAGGTTTGAGTATTCTTCTATTAATCAAGTGGAATGGATTTGTTCACAAGGAAATAGAAACAACGTTGGGCAAACTAATATCCATCCATCCGTCATCTTTACCTGCTTCTTCTTTTTGCGGGTTACGCGGGTCACTGGTGAACTAATGTTTATGGGATCCAAATTGGATCCAAATTGTTCCCTCTTGGAACCCAAGAGGGAAAACAAATAGAAATGGTCTCCACCTACAAATATCTAGGTTTCAACATTGACACTGAACTGTCTTTTAAAACCCACATCTCCAAAATGGCCACTAAACTCAAACTGAAGCTAGGTTTCTTCTTCAGAAACAAATCCTGCTTCTCATGCAAAGCCAGGAGAACATTAGTAGCTGCAACATTCATGCCAATACTAGATTATGGTGACGTGCTGTACATGAGTGCTGCATCAAAATACCTACAGTCCTTAGACTCCATTTACCACGGTGCCCTTCGGTTCATTACTGACTCCAGTTATCGCACTCATCACTGTGAGCTTTACGTAAAATCTGGCTGGTCATCTCTCAGCACTCGCAGATACACTCACTGGATATCCTTCATCTACAAGACCCTCCTAAACCTAGTCCCGTCATACCTCACCTCCTTAATACAAACATCACACAGTCATTACTCCCTGCGCTCTAACGATTTAGTCCTCCTGTCAGTTCCTCCTGTCAGAACTGAACTAGGAAAAAGAGCATTCAGCTTCGCCGTCCCCTCAGCCTGGAACAACTTACAGAAAGATCTGAAACTATCAACATTCATCTCTCCTGGATCCTTTATGTCAACCGTAGTAGAAAATGTCATCAAGAAACTTGACCATTGCAGATGTTTCTAACCACTACTTATCCAATATACATGTCATTGTTGGTTTTTTTTGTCTGCTTGTTTTGTATATAATGTATATAGAAATCTGTCATATCCTGTTGGTTTTGAACTGTCAACATCTGTTTACTGTGATTGTAGTTTTCTTTATTTTCTTTTTGATAAGTGCAAATGCCTATTGCCAATGTGACGTGTGCTGCTGACCACTTGACCAGGTCACCCTTGTAAAAGAGATCTCGATCTCAACGGGCTCTACCTGGTTAAATAAAGGTGATTGATTGATTGATTGAAATTAATATTTTATAATGTGAGGGGGATAGGTCCCCATCACATATAATTGTTGCAACGCTTATGTCATACACACATAACCCATAAGGACACCAATTATTATTGTTTTAAATAACAGATCAAACAATCTGATTTAAGTGTATTTTGTTTAAAGGAGAAATGTAATCAAATCTGAAAAAATCGATATAACAAGAATTTCATATAGTAAACAACACACATAAACATACTTAGTATGCTTTTTTCAAGTCAGTAGCTTAAAGAAATAGTTTTTTTACATTTTTCCTGCTACATGCCGAAGTGCAGTGATTTCTGTAGTAATTTTCTGGACGCACTTTTATGACACAATTAAGACCTCCTTTGCTATCTTACAATAACACTGAAGCTATAAACCCATCATTACTGTCCTCTTGTCTGTCATTTAAAATGGAAGCAGAAGACTTTTTTGAATCTGAAGGATATCACTTAAGTTTGTCAAAAACAGTTTGGTGATTTAGTGCATTAATGGGCATTTCTATCCTGGAAATACGAATAGCCTTCGCATGCTAACGTTAGCATGCTAGCGCCGTATGCTAACGTTAGCATGCTAGCGCCGTATTCTAACATGGAAGTGGGGGTGTTGAAAATGTCCTGAAACAGTTACCAATGTCTTGTTAAAGGGATTGTGACATGATTTTTTTACTATTCATAAAATTGCTCAAAATATATATATTTTATCATTTAAATATGTTTGTTTTTGCAAACAAAATGATAAATCACTTTAATTTTGCTTTAAAAGTGATTTTGAACTTCAAGCCGTGTTTAATCATGGGAAATCCGATTACACTCGAACGCACCATATGTGATGTCACACTGGGCAGAGGGCTGTGGTGTCTTTAATAGCGGACAATTTAAAACTGGACGAATTTAGCAATCTATGTGAAGATTTGAGCTATTTGTCTTCATTTTGGGAAGCAGAAAATAGTTTGGGTGATGGAACAAGAAACAACAGGATCTAATTTAGGTCTGATGCTGTATCAGACTTCCTTCATGTCGAGCTGCTCATACCTGCGCACTGTGACAAGCCCAGAGCTCTGCCCAGTGTGACATCACAGATGGTGCGTTCGTGTGTAATGGGATTTCCCATGATTAAACACGGCTTGAAGTTCAAAATCACTTTTAAAGCAAAATTAAAGTGATTTATCATTTTGTTTGCAAAAACAAACATATTTAAATGATAAAATATATATATTTTGAGCAATTTTATGAATAGTAAAAAAATCATGTCACAATCCCTTTAAGCTCTGTATTCCACAGAACATAGTAGGATCTAAAATGATTTTTAAAGATGAAGGAGCAAGTTGAAACATGCAGGGTCTCCCTCCTTGCTAGCAGGCTCCATTGGGAGCTGCCTGGCTAACTAACTACGGTGGCCCTACACGGCCAAAATTCTACAGCGGCCGAATGCACAGGAGCGGTAAAAATACAATATAAAATTTTAAAAAAGTTTTAAAATCTATTTTGGGGCTTTTAGAATCGATTCTGAATCGCCAGGACTAAGAATCTTGATTCTTTAAAAAATAGATTTTTTTTGCTGCATCCCTAATTGCTACACACTGAAACCTTTTTGTCCACTACTAGATTTTTTTTTTATTAACACAAACAGAACTACAAAACACTACATAAACAAAAAATATATACAAACTCTTGTGAATGATAACATAACTACAGTCTATAAGCTAGGGGGCGGTTTACAAAATGATGAAAGTTGAAAAAATACTAGATACACACACTAATATTACTGTATGAGGGACGACCATTGCACTGCCTATGTCATATTCAGGGGACGGAGAGCAAGCAGAGGGAGGGGGGTCAAAAACACCAGATGAGAATTTTTTCACTTTGCAAAGTCTAAATTTGAGTTAGGATGACATTTTTGACTTGTGAAATTTTCTCAACAAGCTTATTTTATGCTTTTCATTAGACTACTATTAGCTTAAAAACACTTTTCATTTCTCCTTTAAGCAGCTCATGGCTGACAGTGTTCGTCAACACATAAAGTCTACTTCTCCTCACAGGGTGGATTTCTCCTCTAGGTGAATCTGAGTTTTGTGTGTCCTCTGGTTTGTTTGCAGGACCACCTCATCACTTCATGACGTGATGGAGTAATTCATTGTAGCCTACAGGCCTCAGATTCTGTTCAAGTTTGTCACGTAAATGAGAAGACTAATGGCGCATTTCCTTATCTGTGGTGTTTTTCAGTCGGGGTAATGTATCTGCTGACAGACACTGATGTACCAACTAATTACCGTATTTTAACCATTAAAGCTGAAGCACTTACACGTTGAGCTTGGCAGGGATTTGGGTCTGTGCGTGTTGCCATTTGTCATCTCTGACAGACTTTGCAAGTATGGTAAAATAAAAATAAAATATTTAAGTGGATAACTTTAATGCATGCAAGTATTCAAAAAGCAGGCTTCCTTTTACCCCACAATGATTAAAAAAAGTGAAGTGGGTGCACTTTGTCTTCTTTTTCACTGCATGTTCAGTTCTGACAAAAGTATTTGCCTTTTACAGATTTATTCTTTTTCTGTTATTTTTGGTCACACTTACATTTCAGACCTTTAAACAAATATAAATTTCCGACAGAGAAAAACAGAATAAACACAAACAGCAGTTTAAAAATGGATGAGTTCATATATTAATGGAAAAAGCTGTCCAAACCAGCTGGACCCTTTGTGAAAAGTGAGCAAATTTATTTTGAACTACGGTATTTCAAGGGTGTATACAGCCTTCTTGTCTACTTTAACTATAACAGATATGGATAGTTCAAGAATCAAATGGGAAAAGGATTTGTGAATATCTACTGAGAAGCAGTTATGGAAGAACTTGTGTAGAGAAGGGGGTCACATCTACTTTAAATGCTGGATTTAGACTGGTACAATTTAATTTATTTACATCAGCTGCATATTACACCACATAAATTTCATAAATATAACTCTAATATATCCCCTCTTTGCTTTAGATCTGGCAGAACAGAAGGAAGGTTCCTCCATGCTACCTGGCAGTGTTCTAAATTGCAGGGGTTTTGGCAGAATGTGTGAAATTTTATCAAACATCCCTGGGGTTATGATTCCACTGGACCCTGAAATTTGTTTATTGGAGAACTTTACAAATTCCAATTTAGAGACAAATTATGCTAAGAAACTTACAGAAGTCCTTTTGGCAATTGCTAAGAAATGTATTGTGACAAAGTGGAAATCAGATCCCCCCCTTCCAATTAAAATATGGCTGCGTGAAATCAATAGCTGTGTGACCCTAGAGAAAATAACCTACTGGATGTAGAACAGAAAATATGGCAACCATTTTAAGTATATGCGAAACCTACCTGCACAATGGATTGGCTATCTTTCCTATACTCGAGCTGTGATCGACAGGATTTATGAATAGAGATAGCATCTGTCTCTCAATGTATCTCTGATTAATAATAATAATAATAATGAATTCAATTTATAACGCACTTTTCATTAGTGAAAATCTCAAAGTGCTACACACATTGAATGCTACACACATTCATACACCGGTAGCGGCAGAATACCATGCAAGGTGCTTTCCAGTCCTACCGGGAGCAACTCGGGGTTAAGTGTCTTGCCCAAGGACACAACGACACATGGTGTGGGGAACCGGGATTCGAACCGCCAACCTTCCGATCGGGGGACGACTGCCATTACCACTATGCCACGGCCGCCCC
>JBBPBX010016317.1:35993-48303 GCA_038048925.1 Garcialebias charrua
AGACTCTGCCAGACGTTCCCAGCAGACCCTCACAATACGTTTGGGTCTGCCAGGTCTGACCGGCATCCTCCCCCACCATCGGAGCCAACTCACCACTAGGTAGTGGTCAGTGGACAGCTCCACCCCTCTCTTCACCCGAGTGTCCAGGACATACGGCCGCAGATCAGATGAGATGACAAGAAAGTCGATCATCGAACTACGACCTAGGGTGTCCTGGTGCCAAGCACATATGTACACCCTTATGTCTGAACATGGTGTTCGTTATGGACAATCCATGATGAGCACAGAAGTCCAATAACAGAACATCACTCGGGTTCAGATCAGGGGGGCCGTTCCTCCCAACCACACCCCTCCCGGTCTCACTGTCATTGCCCACCGTTTTGGTGGCCTTAGAATCGCTTCTCTGTTTTTTGCAGATGATGTGGTCCTATTGGCTTCATCAGATCGTGATCTACAGCTTTTGCTGGAGCGGTTTGCAGCCGAGTGTGATGCGGCCGGGATGAGGATCAGTTCCTCCAAATCCGAGGCCATGGTCTTGAGCCGGAAAAGGGTAGCATGCCCTCTCCGGGTCGGGGAGGAGGTCCTGCCCCAAGTGGAGGAGTTTAAGTATCTTGGGGTCTTGTTCACGAATGAGGGAAAACTGGAGCGTGAGATCGATAGGCGGATAGGTGCAGCGTCCGCAGTGAAGCGGGCGCTGTACCGGTCTGTCGTGGTGAAGAGAGAGCTGAGTCAAAAGGCAAAGCTCTCAATTTACCGATCGATCTACGTTCCCACCCTCATCTATGGTCATGAGCTTTGGGTTGTGACCGAAAGAACGAGATCTCGGATACAAGCGGCTGAAATGAGTTTTCTCCGCAGGGTGTCTGGACTCTCCCTTAGAGATAGGGTGAGAAGCTCAGTCATCCGGGAGGGACTCGGAGTAGAGCCGCTGCTTCTCCACATCGAGAGGAGCCAGTTGAGGTGGCTCGGGCATCTGGTTAGGATGCCTCCTGGACGCCTCCCTGGTGAGGTGTTCCGGGCATGTCCCACCGGGAGGAGACCCAGAGGAAGACCCAGGACACGCTGGAGGGACTATGTTTCTCGGCTGGCCTGGGAACGCCTTGGGATTCCCCCAGAGGAGCTGCTCCAAGTGGCTGGGGAGAGGGAAGTCTGGGCCTCCCTACTTAGGCTGCTACCCCCGCGACCCGACCCCGGATAAGCGGACAAAAATGGATGGATGGATTTCTAAAGCACTAATTTATTTATTTAGGTCAGCAATTTCAAAAGCACTAATAATGTCTTATGAAAATTAGGGGAAGCTAAATTCTAAACCGCTATTTAAATTCAACAATTGGTAGCCAGCAAGTTATGCAATATTTGCACTACATTGCCAACTAGCAGTCCATATCCTAGATGTTATTACTGTTTTTCTCTTACGTTTTGTTGTTGGATGTAACTGGGACCCCGTGTACATAATCTCATCTCATCACATGTATGCGGTGCAAATGACAGTAAACTACTCCGAGTCCCTCCCGGATGACTGAGCTTCTCACCCTATCTCTAAGGGAGAGTCCAGCCACCCTGCGGAGAAAACTCATTTCAGCCGCTTGTATCCGAGATCTTGTTCTTTCGGTCATAACCCAAAGCTCATGACCATAGATGAGGGTGGGAACGTAGATCGATCGGTAAATTGAGAGCTTTGCCTTTTGACTCAGCTCTCTCTTCACCACGACAGACCGGTACAGCGCCCGCTTCACTGCGGACGCTGCACCTATCCGCCTATCGATCTCACGCTCCAGTTTTCCCTCATTCGTGAACAAGATCCCGAGATACTTAAACTCCTCCACTTGGGGCAGGACCTCCTCCCCGACCCGGAGAGGGCATGCTACCCTTTTCCGGCTCAAGACCATGGCCTCGGATTTGGAGGAACTGATCCTCATCCCGGCCGCATCACACTCGGCTGCAAACCGCTCCAGTGAAAGTTGTAAATCACGAACTGATGAAGCCAGTAGGACCACATCATCTGCAAAAAACAGAGAAGCGATTCTAAGGTCACCAAAACGGATCCTCTCAACACCTTGGCTGCGCCTAGAAATTCTGTCCATAAAAGTTATGAACAGAATCGGTGACAAAGGGCAACCTTGGCGGAGTCCAACTCTCACCGGAAACGAGCCTGACTTACTGCCGGCAATGCGGACCAAGCTCTGACACCGGTCGTACAGGGACCTAACAGCCCATATCAATGGGCCTGGTACCCCATACTCCCGGAGTACCCCCCACAGAACCCCCCGAGGGACGCGGTCGAATGCCTTTTCCAAGTCCACAAAGCACATGTAAACTGGTTGGGCAAACTCCCACGCACCCTCCAGGACCCTGTTGAGGGTGTAGAGCTGGTCCAGTGTTCCACGACCAGCACGAAAACCACACTGCTCCTCCTGAATCCGAGGTTCAACTATCCGACGGACCCTCCTCTCCAGAACCCCTGAATAGACCTTACCAGGGAGGCCAGATGCCTGAACCACCTCAACTGGCTCCTCTTATCAGAAGGACATTAATAATGTTAAAGACTGCCTAAAGGTGCTTAATGAATGTGGAGAGAACATTCCCAGGTTTGTCTCACACTACCTGGACGAGCTACCACCTGTCGGGTTTGGCAACATGGACGCGTCAGCTCTGCTCAGCCGAGTGGAGCAGCTGAGCAGGGAAGTGTCGAGTCTGAGGGAGGCCATGAAGACTCAAACAGGCGTGAGTGAAAACCTTGGTGCATGTACTGCAGCCATGGATCGCAGGTTGGCTGCTATTGAGAGCTTTTGCAGCCCACTTGGATGGATGGACGGAGTTGTTGCACCTGCGCCACCTGCGCGGATGGGTGGAGCGTCAGCATCTGCGCCACCTGCACGGATGGACGGAGCGGCTGCACCAGCTCGGACGGAGCTGGCACCGGAGCCACCCGGACAGCGTAAGGAAGTGCTGTCCGAGTCTCCATCATGGAGCACTGTTGTGAGGAAACCGGTGAAAAAGCCTGCGCGTCCTCCAAACGCAGCAGCGTAGCGTAACGCGTCCACAAAAGGAGCAGCGGAGATATGTCGGCATATTTGGAACTGGAACCGAGGACAACATCCCAGTGATTAGAACCAAACTGATGAGTGTGTTTGTAACTCGTTTCTCTCCAGAGCTTGATGCTGGCACGCTCTCCTCTTATCTGTCTGAGAAACTGGGGAAACATGTGACGTGTCAGAAGATTGACTCCAGTCACAATAGATGTAGCTCATTCCAGGTCACAGCAGAGTGTAACGAACTGTCTGAGATGTACGAGCCACAACTTTGGCCAACGGGGGTTTATGTTCGCCGTTATTTTGAGGCACGTAAACCCAGAGCTGACAGGGACAATGTTGCACTCGGGTCAGGGGGCGAGGCTGAGCTGCAGCGCTCTGTACCTGTGATTACACCTGACGCTTCAGGAGAGCAGCCGTGCACTAGCACGGAACAAACTGCCACAGCATAAATGAGCATTAATGTTGTGTCATATAATGTGCGTGGGCTGCGCGTTGGTCAAACAGAGGCGGATAAATCACGTCGTCTTGTGGTGGATGAACTTCTGAAAAAATGTGATGTTTTGTGCGTTCAAGAGACTTTTTTATCTAAACAGGACCTGGACAGACTCAACTCCCTGCATGAAGACTTTTATGGTGCAGGTGAATCTACCACTGACTTTAGCACTAAGTTAGTGCGGGGCAGAATTTCTGGGGGCGTGGCAGTGTTGTGGCATAAAAGGTACGATCAGCTGATTAAAGTGATTAGACTGGATGTTGACTGGGCTATAGGAATAGAGTTCAGCTTCAGGGATAAAAAGTTCATTATACTGAATATATATACACCTTATGAAAGCCCCGAGAATGAAGATGAATATCTTAATAGGCTGGCATATATTGTGTCATTTATTCAGGACAATCCATCCACTTGTTTTTTTATTGTGGGGGATATGAATGCTGACGTGACAGATTGTAAGTCATTATTTGCCAATCACTTAAAGCAATTTTGTTCCAGCAATAAGTTGATCCTCTCCAGTGAAGTGCTCTTGCCTGTAGATAGCTACACTTACATTAGTGAGGCTTGGTACACAACTTCGTGGTTGGACCACTGTATCTGCACGGAGGATGCACATACCTCTTTAAAGACCATCAGGATTAATTATGAATTTGCAACATCTGATCATATCCCTGTCTCCTTGTCTATAGATATGGGCAATCTACCAGCCCTTTTGCCTGAGAACAATGACAGGCGAGAAGGAAAAATAAATTGGGACAATCTGACTGAGCAGGAGCTTAATCTCTACTGCACCCAGTCTGAAACCTTGTTGAATAATATTGTTTTGCCAAAAAGTGCAGTGAGATGTTCTGACATGAACTGCAAAAATATGCAACATGGCACAGAGTTGTGCTCACTATATGAGGAAGTGTTAAAATCACTTCTTATCTCAAGTAGATCTTTGCACAAAACTAAAAAGCATCAAGCCAAGCCAGGGTGGAATGAATATGCAAAAGAACTTCATGCTGAAGCCAGAAGGGCTTTTAAACTGTGGGCTGAATCAGGCAAACCTACACATGGTCCAGTATTTGACTTTAAGAAGAGGACAAATGCTAATTTTAAATATGTTTTACGATTTATTAAGAGGAATGAAAACACACTTAAATCTGAGTCACTTGCAATGAAATTACAACATAACAGTCCTACTGAATTCTGGAAAGAAATTAAAAGAGTCAATAATGTAAAAACCTCCTTGCCAACAAACATTGATGGTGCAAATGGACCAGATGAAATTATGCAATTATGGAAGGAACACTATCATGAACTGTTTAACCGTAGTAAAAGTAATCCCTTTGTGATGAACGACATAGACAAACATGAAGATGTTATTATTTCTGCACAAGAAGTTGTGGATATTGTTATGAAGCTGAAAAATAATAAGGCATGTGGCGCGGATAAGATATCCGCAGAGCATTTAAAATTTGCAAGCAGGAAACTTTTTCCTTTGCTAGCCATTTGTTTCACTGGGTTTTTAATTCATGGCATTTTACCAGATTCTATACTGTCTGTGATTTTAGTGCCTATTGTTAAAAATAAGGCTGGTAAGATAAATAGCAAAGACAACTATCGACCTATAGCTCTAGCCAGTACTTTATCAAAGGTCTTGGAGAGAGCTATGTTAAACAGAATGGAGAAGTTTCTCCTGACATCCGATAATCAGTTTGGCTTCAAACCAAACCTTGGCACTGATATGTGCATTTTTGCTCTCAAGGAGATCTTGGATCTATACAATAGGCATAATACCACAATTTTTACGTGTTTTATAGATGCTTCAAAAGCGTTTGATTATGTAAATCATGGGAAATTGTTTTATAAATTGCATGAAAGAGGAGTACCAAAATATCTTTTAAGAATCTTAGTGTATTGGTATGCTCACCAGTCTATGTGTGTAAAATGGGGAAAATCTGTTTCATCGTCTTTTTATGTGAGTAATGGTGTGCGACAAGGCAGCATTTTGTCTCCTTGCTTTTTTAACGTGTATATTCATTCATTCATTCAACCTTTATTTATACAGGCTAGCCTCGTTGAGTCACGGGGACTCATTTACAAGAGGGACCTGTCTCACTCACACCAAACAACCATCCACTCTCTCACTCACACCTAGGGTCAATTTAGAGTCACCAATCAGCCTAACAAGCATGTTTTTTGGTCTGAATATATATGGATATATATGGATGATTTATCTAAACTGCTGAATCAATGTAGGACTGGCTGTTGGGTTGGTAATAGAACCATCAACCACCTAATGTATGCTGATGATCTTGTTATATTCTGTCCATATAGTGCTGGTCTGCAGCAACTGTTAAGAGTTTGCTCTCAGTATGGACTGGACTTTGACATCAAATACAGCAACCCCCCTACTTACGACTCCATCGACCTACGAACAACGGGACCTACGAACGTATCATATTTAATAAAACTATGAAATTACTGTATTAAAATATTTTTTTTCTGTGTTTAAATGTTCTTAATTTCATGTGTACATCACTTTGTTGCAGCTGTGGTTGTTTTAAAGGCTTTATAAATAATAATTATGATAAAAATGATCATTTCTGATCATTTTTGAGCAATCTTGGGCAGCAGGAAGTAGGTCTTCAGTTTACACGGTCACAAATTAATGTAGAACACCGGACGCCATTTTAGGTTCAGTCACGGGGGTCTCCGGTCACAAATTAATGTAGAACACCGGACGCCATTTTAGGTTAGCTGCCGGGAGCTGGCCTGACCAGGATCGCATCATATGGATTAATTACTAGCTGGAATCGCTCTGTGGACGTCTCAGGCTGGAAGAGCAGCCGCTCTGTGAGCTCTGTGGACGTCTCAGGCTGGAAGAGCAGCTGCAGATTGATCGCCGATCGCGCCGCCGCTCCAACACCAGCTCATGGCCTGGCTAGCAGAAGCTAGCCAGCTAGCTAACACAGGCCTTGAGCAGCTGCCGTGGTTAGCTCGCCTGCCGCCGCGCTGCTCGGCCCGACAACAATCAACGCATGGCAACCTAAGATGTCGGCTTTGACCATCTCAAAGTAAGAAAATATATTTTTATTTATTCTGTAAATGTGAATAGCAATGTTTAACATTACAGTACACTACTGTACATGCTTAAATGTGTGCGCGCGCTCCGTTAGCGGTATTTCCACGACCTACGAACGGAATAAGGACCTACGAACTGGACGCTAATTTCACCCCCTAGCTACGGCAGAATCGAGCTGCGAACCGTTCTTATCTCCCTAACTCGTTCGTAACTAGGGGGCTACCTGTATAATGCAATAAAAAGTATCATCATGATTATCAGGAGCAAAGAGGACACTAAATTATCTTTCCCTGACTTCACTCTGTCTGGCAACATCCTCCAAGTCAGTGAGGAGGTGAAATACTTGGGACATTACATAACCGCTGACCTGTCTGATGACAGGGACATTTACAGGCAGCGTTGTATGCAATATGTACAAGCTAATGTGCTTCTTCGGAGGTTCTCTATGTGCTCAGTGTCTGTAAAAACTGCACTCTTCAAAGCATATTGTACCCCAATGTACACTGCACACCTGTGGCGGCATTACAGAAAGAGCAGTATGCATAAACTACAGGTGGCATACAATGATGGCATGAGGATGCTGCTTAAGGTGCCGCGATGGAGTAGTGCCAGCCAGATGTTTGCAAATGCCAACGTACCAACTTGTGCAGCTGTGCTTCGTAACCTTATGTACAGATCAAAAAAGGCGTTCAATACAGAACAACTGGACTTTATTTGGAACAAACAAGACGTTTCGTTCATCATCCGATAAGCTTTCTCAATTGGAGACTGTGAGAGGGAGAGAGAAGTTATAAGCAAGCTGGGCCACTGGTGCACACCAAACTAGGTAAATTGGAAGCTAACACACACACATACTTGGGATAACACGTGCCTGTGACCCATTCAAAGTTCAGTGTGTGAAAGCAGAGCTTACAGAAAACACACACACATCCTACTGTATGTAAATTGACAAAAACCACACTTCACACATTGATAACAGGGACCTGTCAAAGTCTTTGTTGGTCTAATTCTCAAACAAAGCTCCTCTGTTCTCATCAGGTGTGAGACGCCTGGGGACCAAATCCAGGGCTGCACTATAAGTTTTAGAAAGTTGAAATCTTACGCCAAAAATAGACCACACGCGTTACAGCTCCGCCCCGCTCCGGTCCGACCTCCACAGCAAATACGCACCCATTATAATCAATGAGATAAAGTACACTGGCTCCGCACGGCGGCGGTGAGCTGCGGCGAGCGGACGGCAGTCCGTCAAAATTAGAAAATTTTCTATTTCTGCCGGACGACGGAGCTGTGCCGGAGTCAACTTTTGAAGATTACGTCGCACCAACAGGAAAAGGAACGAGCACAACTTCCGTATTTACAAAATAAAATCACCACGGGCGGACTAATCCTAGCTCTATACGGATTTATTTGTACAAAAATGCTGTCAAACTATCATTTATGACTATTCTATGACTAAACTATTATATTTATGACTATGACTACACCTAATAACGCAATACAAGAAATAAATAAATAAAAAAGTATTTTATTCTGAAATGTAAACATCACTTCCTGTTGCTCAAACCATGTCCTGTCGCTTATTTACGAGAGAAGATCAAGGCAGCCTTTACTGTTGTTCTCCTTCTTCCACCGAATGAATTGTTTTGTTCTGACTTCATTATTTATCACTTGATTTATCGCGCAATCTCGCAATTCCCGCGCATGCGTCTTGGAGCGGCGCATCCAGGCGGACCTGAGCTGAGCGGAGGCAGTGGACTTTGGACTCGCTCAGCTGCGACCTGCGGAGCGGAGCGGACACGGACCGCGTGTAGTGTATTTTTGGGGTTAGACCTCCTCCTCTGTTTAACGATGGTTTCTCTCTTTTTACATAAATCGCCTCCTTCACACCTCTCTCAAACCACCTGTGCTCTCGGTCCAAAATATGTACATTTTGGTCCTCAAAAGAGTCTCCCTTGTCTGTGAGGTGGAGGTGAACAGCTGAGTTTTGACCAGAGGAGGTTGCTCTCCTGTGTTGAGACATTCTTCTGTGTATTGGCTGTTTAGTTTCTCCAATGTATAAGTCTGGACAGTCCTCGTTGCACTGGACTGCATAAACTACACCACTCTGTTTGTGTGTAGGTGTTTTGTCCTTAGGGTGGACCAGCCTCTGTCTGAGAGTCCTACTGGGTTTGAAATGTACTGGGATGTTGTGTTTGTTGAGAATCCTTCTGAAATTCTCTGATAGTCCAGCAACATAAGGGATGACAATGGCCCTCATGCACGAACCGTTCGTACGCACAGATTTGTTCTTAAACTGTGCGTACGAGTGTTTTAGGAGCATTTGCGGCATCCAACAATGTTTTCGTATCCTACGATTTTTTTCAGATACGAACAAAATTTACGAGTGGTCCGGACCTGTCGTATAATTTAGGAGCGTCAGTCTGCTGTCATCCAGACGGATCTTCTCCACGAATAACTTCATATTTCGTTATTTAGAAAATATTTTGGGTTTAAAAAAATCACGCACCATAATTATTCTTGACAATAGGTTATTCTGTTTGAATTAGAATTATAATTTTAAGTTTAATTTGTCTGGTGTGTCGCGCAGGCTTCAGTGAGTCGTGCGCTCCCCTTGGTCATCAAAGCCGCTCCTCATATTAACACCCAGGTACATAAAATTCCCATACACCGCCGCAGAACAAGTACGAATTAAGACTGATCTTGTGCCAAACACCATCGGAGCAATAGATTATTATATCTGATTCGAAATATAACCTGCAGAATGTGGTTGCGCGATGACCAGGAGGTGCGCGCATGACACATTTGTGCTGCAAAACATGTTGGCACGCGTCTGCGCAGCGTGGCATTTATTGTCCATCCATCTCGCAGACTATTGACCACCTCCTGTCCGTGCTGCGGCGAGACGTTTGTTTGAAGCCATTTTCAGATCAAACCATTTATTCTTGATTTCTGATACTGTACGACCCACGGGACACACAATATGCACTACAATATTAATATGAAGTTAACTGTAGTTTCGAGACATTTTAAAATGCTTCTGTTCAAAAACACATCCGACACTTGCGGGGGGTGGGGGGTAGCGGTGCGCTCTTCTGAATAAGTGAAACTATAATGTAACACAGTACACTAAAATTAAAGATATTTGACCATCCGACACTTGCGGGGGGGGGGGGTGGGGGGGTAGCCACAGCGCCACTGAGAGCAGATCTCCGAACGCGTGAAGTTCCTCCTTTTACTTCTTGAGTTTGAATGAATGGACACTTCCTGCTGTCAGAAGGCAGGAAACGTGGCCTTATATGGTGTTTTGAGGGGTGGAAATTATGTAAATTACCTTCCCGCGAGCACGCGCAGGTGAGTAGAACAGGTGGGATCCATCAACTTTAAGCAGCCCGTTTACACACGTTTCCTGTGGATAGAAGACTTTGTTGGATCTGACGTGGCATGTTCGTACGAACGCTTCGTACGAACAAAAGTAGGAGAAGTTTAGGATAAAAATACGAACATTTTCGTGCATGAGGGCCAATGTTTTTTCGTCTGTTCTCCTTTTTCTGTTCCTTATTGTGTTTTCCTTATGTACAGATGTATGTGTAGGCTAACAAACTCTGCAAATAGCATCATCTATACTCTGACCAACCCCGTACAGAGCTCGGTTAGGTTCTATTCAAGTCTGTGGAATCACTGGCGCCTTAAATTATTTGGCAATGGATGAACATTCTATTTTTACTGTGTCTTGTTGATGTTATCTTTTTATTTTTATTTTTTATTTTTGGTGGTGGTTGTTTTGTTACTATGGACCATATGCGTCTGAAATAAAGTTTTGATTGATTGATTGATTGATTAAATGAGCAAAACTTTCCTGACGGAAAATAAAATGTTGTCAACTACAGAAGTCCAATAGCCTATATGCCACGGACTTCCGTTCCAGCATCTCCGCAGTCATTACACAGACGGCGCACTTCCGGTTAGCGGGAAAGACACGAACATAAATGACTAAATACAATTAATAAAACATCAGCATACACACCAATAACAACTCTATACACATATAAAACCATATAAAATTATGGCGACGTTCCCCCTACGGATAGCCGCGATAAATGTTCGCCGAAACCCCCCCTGCGGAACAGCTGTTCCCACCGGTGGGCGGACACAACGGTACTCAATTGTAGTGCCGGTAGCGCGCGGTCGCTTCCCGTTTCGAGTCGTTTGTCATGGTGGTGCGGTGTGTGGTTGATGAGTCCCGTGGTGCAGACAGGCAGACTTACAGAGACGCGAGTAAAAATCAAAATACTTTATTAAAGACTAAATCAAACACTGACGTGGCAGTACAAAATGATAACAGACGCTCTAACTGTGGCTGAGTACTAACACTGAAACATGTAAACGAGATGTACTCACAGACCAGGAGCTGGGGAACGACACACCAGGGTAACAGGGACAATGACCCGACAATGAGACACACATGAACCCTGACTAATATACACAACCTAATTAATGCTGAACACAAACACCTGTGACGCTGAGCAGACAGACCAACAGAGGAACAGACACAGGATGTAAGGAGGGGATGGAGCCAATCCTTACAGTACCCCCCCCTCAAAGACGCCCCCCGGCGTCCCCAAAAAACACCCCAAAAACACAGGGCGGGCAGAGGGAGGAACCGTAAGGACGGCGGGCACGAGAAAACACAAGGACAGGGGACAAAACACAAGGACAGCAAACCAAAAACCGACAGGAACAAGGCCTGGGACAAAAGCTAAACACAAAAACAAAACTAGAACACTAACGAGCGCCCAAACAACGAGGCCAAGGCGTCAACCTCGGGTAAGGACCCCACAGGCGGACGACCGGGAGACTGTCCATTGCGCAGGATCCCCTCCGGTGGACGACCAGGAGGCAGTCCACACTGCAGAGAAACGTCAGGCGGGCGTCCCGGGGGCCATCCATCGAGCAGGAACTTCCATCGAGGTCGAGGCCTCAGGACGGTCGAAGACGAGGGTGGGACCCTCCAGGGCCCACCTAAAACAGGAGCCCCCTCATGCGGCGCAGCGGCGCCAAGCGTAGAGACGTATCTGGGCGACCACCCGGAGCAATAAACGCGAGGGGGTCTCTCCTGAGACCCCTCCGGACAGCAGTGAGGGGGTCTCTCCTGAGACCCCTCCGGACAGCAGTGAGGGGGTCTCTCCTGAGACCCCTCCGGACAGCAGTAGACGTGAGGGGATCCCTCCAAGGACCCCTCAAGACAGGAGACGTGAGGGGGTCTCTCCTGAGACCCCTCTGGACAGCAGTAGACGTGAGGGGGTCTCTCCTGAGACCCCTCTGGACAGCAGTAGACGTGAGGGGGTCTCTCCTGAGACCCCTCTGGACAGCAGTAGACGTGAGGGGGTCTCTCCTGAGACCCCTCTGGACAGCAGTAGACGTGAGGGGGTCTCTCCTGAGACCCCTCTGGACAGCAGTAGACGTGAGGGGGTCTCTCCTGAGACCCCTCTGGACAGCAGTAGACGTGAGGGGGTCTCTCCTGAGACCCCTCTGGACAGCAGTAGACGTGAGGGGGTCTCTCCTGAGACCCCTCTGGACAGCAGTAGACGTGAGGGGGTCTCTCCTGAGACCCCTCTGGACAGCAGTAGACGTGAGGGGGTCTCTCCTGAGACCCCTCTGGACAGCAGTAGACGTGAGGGGGTCTCTCCTGAGACCCCTCTGGACAGCAGTAGA
>JBBPBX010016318.1:31626-42011 GCA_038048925.1 Garcialebias charrua
GGTGGGAGTTACCTTAGCAGCCATGACAATGGAAAATTACAGCAGAGCTGCATACTGTCGGGGGGAGAGTGGGGGCGGGTGTACCTTTGCTGCTGGCAATGGAAAATTACAGAAGCGGATGGATACATGCGTACTGTACCCCCCAAAGGACAAAGGCGGATTGATACAGAATCAGTACAGTATTTAAGGTAACGGCGCGAGACGATCAGCGTGGTGAGTTTGGCAAATAGAGACGATAGATCAGCAAATTTTTGAGAGTTTTGTAGCTAACACGTGTGTGCTAACTTTGAAATGGCCCCAAAGAGAGCAAAGGAGTCTTCGGATGGGAGCGCGGCGAAGAAAAGAAAGGCGATAACGATGGAGGTAAAGTTGGACATTTTAAAACGGGCAGAAAAGGGAGAAACGCCGACAGAGATCGGGGGAAAAAAACTACCGGTAGGCTTGGCGCGTTCCACAATCGGAAAAATAATGAATGACAGAGCTCGAATCCTGGAGCATGTGAGGGGTTCAGCGCCGATGAAAGCTACCGTCATTATGAAAAAAAGGTCCGGGCTTATTGTTGAGATGGAACGTTTGTTGATTTTATGGCTGGAAGATCAGAATCAACGTCACGTGCCGATTAGCTTGTCGGTGATTCAGGAAAAAGCCAGACGTATCTATGAGGCATTAAAAGCTGAGAAGGGGGAGGGCAGCGAGGTGGAGGAGTTTTCGGCGAGCCGTGGGTGGTTTCAATGATTTAAGGACAGGGCCAATTTTCACAACATCAAAATCCAAGGTAACTACAACATGTCTGTGTTTTATTTCTCTTTTTATTACAGTTATGTTACATCAGCTTCATCTTGACATGTGTGTGTTCATTTCAACAAGGTGAGGCCGCCAGCGGCGATGTCGTGGCAGCAGGAGAGTTCCCAGACACTTCGGCTGAAATAATCACGGCGGGGGGATTACACAGCGCAGCAGGTCTTCAACGTTGATGAGACTGGACTCTTCTGGAAGCGTTTGCCAGACCGCACGTACATCGCTAAGGAGGAAAAAACAGCTCCAGGTCACAAAGTGGGCAAAGAACATCTGACGTTACTGTTTGGGGGGAATGCTGCTAGAGACTGTAAGCTGAAACAGATGTTGGTGTACCAGTCCGAGAATCCCAGGGCCTTCAAGGGGATTGTTAAAAGTCAGCTGCCAGTCTTTTGGAAGTCAAACACAAAGGCATGGCTGACACTGGCTGTATTCAAGAACTGGTTCACCAACCATTTTGTGACAGATGTTGAGCGGTTCTGCATCTCCAACAGCATTCCTTTCAAAGTCCTGCTGCTGTTGGACAATGCACCTGGCCACCCTGCACATCTGGACGACCTTCACCCAGATGTGAAAGTCATCTACCTTCCTCCTAACACCACCTCACTACTCCAGCCAATGGACCAAGGGGTCATCAGCCCTTTTAAGGCGTACTACCTCCAGAGTCATTGGTGATGCTTTGGAGGCAACTGAAAAAAACAAAGACCTCACCCTCAAAGAGTTCTGGAAGAAGTAAAGCATCCTGGATGTTGTGCAGCACATTGGTCACTCCTGGGATTGGGTGAAGCCGAGCAGCCTGAGTGGAGTGTGGAAAAAACTGTGTCCACAGTTTGTTCAGGCTTCACCTGTGCCCCAGGAGTCAGTGACCAGTGTGATCCAGGACGTGGTGGAGATGAGCAGGTCCCTGGACTTGGAGATCGAGGAGGAGGATGTCACAGAACAGCTGGCATCAGAAGGAGATGAGTTGTCTCCTGAGGACCTCATCGAGCTGGAGAAGCACATCATCGAGGAGGAGGAAGAGCAAGTTACGCCAAGCCCAGAGGCCAAGAATTCACCAGGCAGGGCTTGGCTAAAGCTTTTAGGAGCCTACAGGACACAATGGCATTATTTGAGGCTCAGGATGCTGACGTGGAGAGGTACGCCAGGGTTTCCAGAGGGGTCATGGACTGCCTTGCATGATACAAGCAGATCCTGGAGGACAAAAAGAAGGAGGCAGTGCAGAGCAGCATGATGCAGTACATGAAGGAGGTCTCAACAGCGTCTCCAGGCAACAGAAGAAATGCCATCTACTTCTGCTGCAGCAAGCCAGCAGTCCATGGAAACATCACCCTCCCCACAATAAGCATGCCTCCCTCCCCTGCACCCTCCCTAAAGGTAATGAAATGTTATTTTTATTTTTGCTTTTCCGTTTTGTTTTATGTTATGCTGCATCTGTTCATCCACCTGTCTCTGCTCATGTCCACAGCCTCCTGCTCCTCTCCACTCAACCAGCCTCAGCAACACCTCCTCCTCTTCAGCCAAGAGCCTCAGCATCAACCCCTCCTCCTCAGTCTATGACCTCCTACTCCCTTCACTGACCTGCTCACCTCCTCACTAAACAGGTTTAGTGAGGAGGTGAGCATGACCTGCTGTGCATCATCATAAAGGTAATGAAATGTTGTTGTTTTTTTACTTGTTTTTTTTTATGTTATAGCCGCATCTATTCATCCACCTGTCTCTGCTCGTCAAATCCTGTTTTTTTCCAGCTGAGGCGTCTGTCTAAGCTGAAGCCCATATTATCAAAAACAACCTGGAGACAGTGATTCACGCATTCATTACATCTAGGCTTGATTACTGCAATTCACTTCTGCTTGGCGTCAGTCAAGCCACCATTGCACGATTACAACTGGTTCAGAACGCAGCTGCCCGATTTTTAACCAGCACACGCAAAAGAGAGCACATTACACCAGTCTTGGCCTCCCTTCACTGGCTACCGGTTCATCTTCGAATCCAATTCAAAATTCTCATGTATGTCTACAAATCGCTGAACAGTCTCGCCCCCGCCTATCTCTCGGATCTGATACACCCATATGTCCCTCCACGTGCTTTGAGGTCAGAGGATCAGGTACTCTTAATAGTTCCAGAAACTCGCCTTAAGCGCAGGGGTGACAGGGCGTTCTCTGTAGCAGGCCCAAGACTCTGGAACGAGTTACCGCTGCTCATCAAACAGGCCCCCTCCCTCTCGGTTTTCAAATCCCGGTTAAAAACTCACTACTACTCCATTGCTTTCAATGCCAGCTGATTTGTATTGGATCGTTTTATTTATGATCTGCAATGTTTTTATGTTTTTCGTGTTGTACTTCATTGTCTGTGTTGCCTGTTGCGTGTTTGTTTGTCCAGCACTTTGGTGTGGACTTGTTCCTGTTTAAAGTGCTTTATAAATAAAATGGTATGGTATGGTATGCTCATGTCCACAGCCTCCAAAGCATCACCTGACCTGGACTCTCATGCCTCATCTTTCTGCAACATCATTTGAATAAAAGTAAGGACAACATGTTGTCTGTCTTTCATTTCTCTTTTTATTAAAGTTACAGTATGTTGCATCAGCTCAATGTTGACATCCACATGTCTGTGTTCATTTCAACAACATGACCTGCTGTGCTGTGTCCTCACTGAAAGGCCCCCTCCTCCTCCTCCATCATTCACCAACATCAGGACCAGAGCTGCACCTGACCTGATTTTCTGGACTCACATTCCCCCCTCCTCCATGGTTGAGCAGCATCAGGACCACAGCTGCAACTGACCTGCCATTCTGGACTCACGTGATCCCTTCATCCAGGGTTGAACAGCTTCCCTTCCTCAAGGGTTAAGCAGCTCCCCTCATCCAGCTTTGACCAGCATCACCAACCAATACGCCTGTCTACCTACCCTTCAATAAAAGTAAGGGCATTTTGTTTTCTATGCTGTAACTGTGCTGATTCTACCTTCTTATAGTTCCTGGACTGTACACTACGGCACTGTTTTTTTTTTACTGTTTTTTTTATTATTGAACGTGCTGTGCAGAACAGTACTGTTGTACAGTAAATACTGTACAGGTATGTGTTTTTAGATGAATGTATAGGGTACACTGTGTTAGCTAACCGTTTGTAAATAAAGTTCTGTGCATGTTTATGGACCAGTATGTACGCTTGTTCAGTCTCATGTCGATAAACGGGTGTGTGATGCCGCGTTAGCATACATTTTCCGACTTACGGCGAAAATCCGGTTTTACGAACGCCGCGTGTAATGCGTTCCGACTTCCGGCGATTTTCGTGTTACGGACGGGCATAGGAATGGAACTCGTTCATAAGTCGGGGACTACCTGTATAAAGAAGTAAAATAAACAATATCAGTAATAATGTTCAGTATGTATTATTTGGAATATTGAGAATGGCAGACTATTTACAGTACAGTAGTACAGGCAGAGTGTGTGTTTTAGCAGAGGTCAGCATGTATTTAAAGTGTGTGTGACATGATTTTGGAACTTTTTATAAAGTGGCACAACATATATATCTTGTATCATTCAACTATGTTCGTTGTTGCAAACAAAATGATAAATTAATGAAAATTCGTTTCAAAGTGAGTTTAAAATTTGCGCCGTGTTTCTTCACAAGACATCCGGGTACTTCCGCATGCGACATCTGTGATGTAGACACAGGAATGTCAGTCTGCGTCTGCTAGGATAACGCATATTCATTGTCTGCAAGATCGCCTTTTTTTTTTGTATAACTTGAAAAATGCCGTTACGTTGTGTCGCATTTGGGTGTTCTAATATCATCAGTGAACAAGAGAGCCTTTTCACTTTCCCAAAAGATGAAAAACTTCGTCAAGACTGGACAAAACAAACAAAGCTGACCCCCTCGGAGCCCCCCTCACTCCACCTGAATGGTAAGGCAGAACCTGCTGTTTCTTGTTCAACCCCCTGAACTAACTTCGGCTTCCCAAACTGAAGACAAATCGCTCAAATCTAAACTTAGATTGCTAAATTTGTCGGTTTCTATATTGTGCGCCATTGTTATGTAAAAGGGGCGTTCTAGGAGATATCTGTGCCTATGTCACAGAAGTCGCATGCGGAAGTACCCGGCTGTCCCGTGAAGAAATACGGCGCAAATTTTAAACTCACTTTGAAACGAATTTTCATTAATTTATCATTATGTTTGCAAAAACTAACATAGTTGAATGATACAAGATATATACAGTATGTTGTGCCACTTTATGCAAAGTTCCAAAATCATGTCACACACCCTTTAATCCTTATTTAGTTTGTTGGGAGCAGTGATGGTTATAAAGTCTAACAGCTGCTGGGAGGAAGGACCTGTGGTAACACTCCTTTGTGCATTTAGGATGCAGTAATCTGTCACTGAAGGAGCTCTCCAGTTCAACAGTTTCATGCATGGGGTGGGAGACGTCCAGCAATGATGTTATTTTAGCTAGAGTCCTTCTGTCTCCCACCACCTGCACTGGGTCGAGGGGACATCCAAGCACAGAGCTGGTTTTCTTGACGAGCTTATCTAAGTGCTTCTTCTCAGCTGATGATAAGCTGCTGCTCCAACTGACAACACCAAAGAAGATGGCTGATGCCACTACTGAGTCAAAGAAGGTCTTCAGGAGCACCCCCTGCACTCCAAAAGACCCCAGTCTCCTTCAGAAAAAAGCTTAAATTACCAGAAGGAAGTGGAAAGAGCACATTTTTGCTGAATTAGGCTGAAAAAGTTTAAATGAGTGCAAAAAATATGAAATTAGCTGAAAAAGCTAAAATAAGCATAACAACAGCTAAATATCAGCTGGAATAACTGAAACAAGCAGAAATAAGGTGAAAGGAGCACAACAAGTTGAAATTAGCAGAAAGAAGTTAGAAGAAGCACAAAAACGTTTTAGTTAGCAGAAATAATCTGATAGGAGCACAGAACAGCTGACATTAGCTGAAAGTAGCTGAAACAAGTTTAAATTTGCACAAGGAAGCTGAAAGAAGCTGAAGCTGAACAAAATGTGAAAGGAGTAGGAAAAGATTGTAAACAGATTTAAAGATATGAAGGATGGAAAATGAGCTCAATTCATTTTATACAAGGAAAAAATGGCAGAAAAGGCTAAACATTTCAAAAAGCTAAAGTTGAACCAATAACAACGTCATTGCACCCTTCTCCTGAACGAGCTGAACATTTTGATTTATGGTTTGTTGAAATAGCCCAAAAATTGTGGAACGTGAAAGATGCCGAAAAATGTACGGAAGAAAAATGGATCACATGCACGCTTCATGAGCATTAACACAGTAACGTTTCATGAGGGGAGATACAACAGACTTCCTTTTTCTATTTCAGCGTTCATAGTTGCAATTTCAGAAGCATTTCAGACCCGTGTAAACATGGTGTCCACTGAAGAAACAGGCTCCAGTTGTAGTAAAGGATACGTTTATTGGGCTTATATACATTAGTGATCTTGAATTACCGGGTCTTCGTCTATTTCTTTAGACGCGTGAAACAATATCAAATGGCAGCTTTAACAGCCTAAACCTTTCCTTAGGGCTCACACTTGATCGGATTTACTTTCCATTTAAAGTCCCTACCCTGTAACCTAAACCTTTAGCTCTGTATCAGACAACGCAACTCTTAACGTGTGACATTTGGGACAACATAGCCACCTTTGAAAAAAAATAAAAAAACTCCTGAAATGTCAAATATGAATCACTTTCCACGCTGTGGGTTATTGCTTCAATAAATCGTGTTTTTCCAAAGTAGACCTAAATTTAAGCTGGATAAGTTTCTGTTTTGTTACTAGTGTGTGTGCGTGTGCTCCACCTGTCACATGCTGGTAGTGAGTACGTCCCAGCATGGAGTGCATGGCGTGTCCCATTTCATGGAAGAGGTTTTCCATCATGCCCGGAGTGAGCAGGGTGGGGGCGCTCTTTGTGGGGTGAGGCAGGCTAAGCATCAGCACCACGACGGGCAGCTGGTACTGGCCCGTCTCCTGAGACCAGCAACCACCACGAATGGTGAAGTGACAGTCCTGGGAAAAAATGACGGAGAGAGAGCTAAAACAGAAGCAACTCAAACTTTGAAGGATGGTCACAAACATAACTTTTCTGCATGGTTGGCCTGAAAATAATAAAATTTTCATTTAGTACCTTGAACCAAATGACACAAAACTAGTTCACTTAAGTTTTCTTTATTTTATGCAAAATAATCTACCTGTTAAAACATATCTGTGAATGGCAAAGAGCCTGAGCCTCTGGCTAAAGCTAATTACAAACAAGGACTGGAGTCAGGAGTTATTTTTTAATAAATGGGATGAAAATCAGCAGTGAGTGCGTGCTCTACTATTTTATTCCTCAGTAAGAAGGAATTGGATTTTGATAACCGTGTAGCACAGATGAAACTTTGACAAACCCAAAACAGGCAGTTATGTTACTAATTGAATGGAAAAAGTTGAGAAAAGCATCTGTGAAGAGTTTGGACTTCATGCATCCAAAGACACATATGAGTTACCATATTTTCTGGTGTATAGGTCGCACCAGTGTATAGGTCGCATTGTCCAATTATCACCAATAGATTGGAAAAATCCCTAGATAGGTCGCACCTACGTTTAGCTCTGCTGCAAATGTCTGCCACAGGAGCGCACAGCAAGACTTTTAAGAAGATTAACACTTAAAAACAATAATTTGTTTGATAAAAATTATAGCAAATATGTGTCTGAGCTGAACTTTTCCTTAATAAATGAACGTAATTGTGAAATGAGCTGGATTAAAAAATGTGTTTCGCCGAAAGTGATAACAAGCCATATACTGTATAGGTCGCACCGGTGTATAGGTCGCAGGCCTTGAAAAAACCATAAAAAGGTGCGACCTATACACCGGAAAATACGGTAGTGATGAACTCGGAATGGGAAGTTTCTCAGCAACCTTTCTCACACTGGATTACATTAATGTTCACTAATCCAGTTTTCATAAAGAACATCAAACACCACTTCCCCTTTGCAGCCCTACCCCTGCTTGGTACGCCTACAGAAAGAGATTGAACACTCTTGGGGAAGCTGTGGCTGAGTGGTCAGAGCAGTTGTCCTCCAATGGAACAGTTGGGGGTTTGATTCCACCTGCAGTCACATGCTGAAGTGTCCCTGGGTAAGACCCTGAACCCCTCATTACCTCTGATGTGTGTCCAATCAGTGTATGAATGTGATAAAGCACTGACTATTCTTTGTAGAGATATACAGTACAGGTAGTCCCCGACTTACGAGCGAGTTCCGTTACAACGAGGCGCTCGTAACACGGAAATCTCGTAATTTGGAACGGCCGCCACGTGTCTCGTAAGTCCGGAATTTCGCTCGTAAGTTGGAACGGTTTTGCTAGCGCGACTACGAACACTCGTTTTTCATCGAAAAACTGCTTATGAGTGCATAAAAATGATCGGAAACGTGTGTCCACATGTTTAGCTAACGAACTGTGGTGAAAAAACACAGAAAAACTCAGTATTTTTTGCGTTTTTTCCAAAAATTTGCCAGCTCGTAAGTCCGGATCCTCGTAGGTCAGAGCGCTCGTAAGTCGGGGACTACCTGTAGTATGCCCCTTTTGCACTACTCAGCCCCAACTCTGCTCAGCTCGCCACTGAAAAATCCCGATCCCACCAGTACTTTTGAGCTGATTCGAGGCTCAAGTGAGGCTCAGCAAAAGTCATAGCAGGATTGTCTTGAAAAGAGCTGAACATTTTGATTAATGAATTGTTAAAATAGCACAAAAAATTGTGGAACGAGAAAGATGCTGAAAAATGTACGAAATAAAAATGGATCACAATAGTGTGAATGCTTTACAAGAAAACACAACTTTACTTTTAGTGTCACTGACTAAAATGATAATGTCCATACGCACCTGATGAGGTTTATCTTGCCGTTGGAAAAAGTCACAATAGATATAGCCCAATAATCCATCGGTGTCATGCACCACAGCCTTAATACAGACACAGAAAGACTTAATCATAAAGAAATGACAACATCTAAAAATAGTGACCTTTGAAAATAGTCTTTGGTTTGAAATGGGAAAAAATGTACTTTTGCTACCCCCACTGTAGTACTTGAAACCAATAATTATTGACTCTCACTAAAGACTTTATTCACCAGTTTGCGGACATCTTCGCTCCACACTTCTCCAGCTCCTGGATGCTCAGACATGAGGGAGACGCCGTACAGCTGAGAGAAAATGGTGTTCAAACCTTCCATACATGCGCCGAGAGAAAAGTAGGGACTGTACAAACTGGGCTCTATGTTGTACCTGGAGTGAGCAAAAGACAAAACAGAATCATGGCAATGAAACCAGCAGGTAGTTTTTTTTTTGGACAAATCCAAATATTTTTCCTCCTAAAGGAAGACTAATTTATACTGTTCTTGTATTAAGGCTAACCAATCAACTGTGATAAGTTTTGTGATTTAAATATCCATTCGTAATATAAAAAAATAAATAATAATAATAATAATGTCTATTCCTGTCATCTGCGTATGTTCTCATACACAGACGAAATTCGTCTCTGCATTTAACCCAACCACCTACCAGGTGGTGCAGTGAGCAGCCCGAAAGCGCCCGGGGAGCTGGAGAAATAGGTGTGCACTCATAGACACCCCAAGCTGGGTAGTGGCCGGGGCGCGAACCCGCGACCTTCGGATCCGTAGTCAAAAGCCCTGCCACTAGACCATCTTGGCTCCTAGGTTTATCAACTGGGCCGAAAACACTTTTAGGCAAATTTTCAATTCAAGCATAGAGGAACAGAATTTTTGGTCTCCGCATAACTTACTAACATAAATTTACTGAATGTTGTATACATGCAATCAGAACTAATGTCACCAGAATATCAGTGCTAAGTGATGGTGAGACTACTTCTCTCCTCATTCCACTCATGCTCAAAATAGAGCTGCCCAACAAGCCATTTTAGATAAAGACCTCAAAAACAAAATGAAATTAAGCTCGAACACCAGGGCTTAATTTGAGCCAGATCCTGCCAAAACAGGATCCGGTAACTCTCAGGCTTATTAATGATAAAGTTATGAACAAATTTGACTGCCTTGAATGAATAAAACCTATATGTAATCTGAAAATAATAACCTAAACACTCATCTTAAACATAACAGCCACTTACGAGCTTCTTAATATCACATACGATCCTGTCCCTTCAAGTAAGCATTTCGACGTTTACCCTTAAAAAAATCTTTGCCCCTTAAGGTACAGGCATGGGCAATTTAATTAAAAACACAAAAATATAATTAAACCGCACGACTAAATCGCAAATCAGTTTTACAGTTTAAATGGGTCATTAATAACATTTTGATTTCGTATTAAGTTCAAGTTAACTTTATTGTTGTTTCCACCACATGCGGTGGAACAAAAGTACTGTATGTACACAAGGTCTCAGTTACACCCAAAAATAGCACAATATAATAAAAAGAAACACTATATAAGGATCTAAGATATAGAATAAGATATACGTTAAACACCAAATGGTATGCTATAAGATCAAAGATATATGCTTAACACTGATAATGTAGAACAATACAGCTTAACAACAGCAGCCCGTAACTGCTTAAAATACCATAAC